>NCKV01000351.1:0-19355 GCA_003675905.2 Leptotrombidium deliense
CACTTGTACAAGTTTAAGCATAATTTGTTACGTAAGATCAACAGTTAAACTGTACATTTTACTTTCATTGAAATTATCGATTCAGCATATCTTTTTTCCACTGCTGTACATTATATTATATTATATTACGTAAAATCTATCTTCTATTCAGTGTTTTGAAACACAAATGAAATGTTTACAATTTTTGTCCCAATGATTAATGAAAAAACTGCAGACTGTGTATTACGCAAAAAGAAAGTATTTTTCATTTTTTACAGCATAATGACAACTCAAATGAAGTGTTTGGAGCAGCATTCAAAATGTTATCGCTTGTTTCCGCGAGAATTATTCCGTCTGGCAGTGAGAAACATGAAGAAAATGTTTAAATCACGATGTCAATCAACAAGTGGACGCAAAGGTAAAGTGTGTTGCATAAATCGCGGATTAAGTCCAACGCGCGTCAACAGATCAGGTTTTTATGTCGGATGTGATGGCCAACATCTTGCGCTTTATATTAGTGTGCGGGCTATATTTTAGATTAATTTTTAAAAAATGGAAACGAAGATGACGAAAGAGGAAGAGAAGCGCTTCCGTATCCTCGTCCTGGTACATGAACAGACTATCGTTCACCTTATTGAATTCTTTATTAAAAAGTATGCCGCGTTGTATTGAAGCCTGCATCGCGATTATGGGGTTGAATATTAAAATTTTGTGTATCGTGTAATGAAGGATTGTGTGTGTGTGTGGTATGAATTTTATGAAAGTTCTAACGCCAGAACAAAAGTTTGAACACTTTTTATATTCCAAACTTTTTGCAACATACTTTATTACAATACATGTACAAAACAGCAACAACACAAGGTTGATTAAAATAGTAATCTAAGTTATATCATATATAATATATGACTGCATGTCATTTAGTGAAGAAAACAGTTTTGAGATTACATTTTATTGATTGATGCGAAGTTTGAATTCTTGAATGAATGAAAGATTCAGTTTTGTTGATTCACTTTGAAATAAGGCGAAAATACATTAACTGATTCTCAAATGCGAAGAAAGCATTTCAAGGATCGCTGAAGTTAGAGTCACGGATAAAAGTGAAATATTTCATTGCATTCAAAATACATACAAACTGAGGTCAATGTCGCAATTAATTAACAATTATTTTTGTACTTACAAATAAAGTGTTTAAACCACACTTTAACCACATTTTCCCGTTGATGTGTAATTTTGTTGATGTACATAACTGCTTTCCATCAATTCAAATATTTTACTCCAAAACAATTGCTAATAAGAAAACAGTAGTTGTGCAGCTAACCAAATTCAAACGCATTGTTTTATTGTTTTTCTTTTCCTTCAAATCGATTTATGAATGAATGAATGACATTCGAATGATTAACTACAATTATATCAATAGAACATAAATTAAATTAAAATAAACATAAATTACAAATGCAAAATTTTTTAATGAACAGAATTTTTGGAACACATGAAGTGCATTGTAAGTCGAGAACGATCGGAACCAGTGCATCAATGCATGGACAAATGGACTGTCATGATGCAATTTATTCTGAACAAAGTTTCACGAAGAGACCATTTTCGCTCTTCTTGTTGCGCATTTCATTTGTTCAGATCTTGTCTCGTGTCTGAAGTGGACAAAGCTTGCAAATCGACAACAGGTAAAAAGACATCGGCGTTCATTGTGAAAACAATTCAATCAATGGTCAACGATTTTATGGATTTGGTATGCAATGGCTATCGCTCTTCGACCGAATGCGAGAATAATTTTCCCGACGGAACTAAACTTCTTCAGGATCAGATTGCAAACGGAGTTATTCCCCAGAATACATCTGCACTTTTTCCATTCTTGCAAATCGCTTTTAAATATGAATATTAAAAATGTTTCATTCCTTCACTTTCTCTAAAAATATATAAGTAATTCAATAAACGTCATGTTCTAAGTTTTTAATGACATTGTTTTTGACAATGTTTTTTCCTCACTGCAAAGCATTTGACAATAAAAATAAATTGTCACAAAAGTTGTTTGATGCAATTTTGGAAATGTTTTAATTGAATCAATTTTTGTAAGAATAAGATTTCTGGGTTACAGTTACAAACGAAATAAATAAACAATGAAAATTTGTAAATGCTGTAACGGAGAGCAAGGTCAGTCAGTCGTCATTATTGCATATTGTGTATAACAAATGAGTTAGTTGAAATAAACATAAATGAAAGTAAGTGAGAGGCTATCATAAAAACGAAATTACAATGTTTTTGAGAAAAAGTATAAAAATGAATTCATAATAAATCAAGGAAATTAAATGCAAAATGATACAACTTTGTGTTCATTGAGAACCTAATTTTCACTCTTTTTAAGTGACAAGAAAAGTGAAAGTGGGCTTTACTTTCACTTCACTTACTTCACTTCAATACATACAGTATGAAGTTTGTTTCGCAACGCATTCACGTTTTAAACTTATAAATACACATCGAGGCTTGTGAACCAAGTTTGTTTAGTTGTACAACTGTCAACATGAATATTTCACCGCTGTTTATTGCAACATTGCTTTTTGCGCTATGTTGTTCAACAGGTAATCAAGAACTTCTAAATTAATAACTGTTTTCTTTATTGTTCTGTTTGTGCATGTTAATATTGTCATTACACAAAATATTAAATGAATGTTTTTCGTGACAGTGGATTTGTATCGCAAAAATTGTGAGGTTTCAATTGACGAAGCGGACAAATGTGCTATTAAACTGATGTTCGAAGGGGACAGAAATCGATTTGTGCCTCGGTCATTAGCCGATATGGATGTTCATTGCAGGTTTGTCTCGACTCGACCATTTTTTACATAATAATTACTTTTTCAAATTAATCAATCAGAATGGCGACGACTAACATTAAGTGCGTTGAAAAGCATTCCAGATGCTATTCGGCATTTCCCCGACAAATTATGGGCACTGCGATGTCTAACTTAAAACGTGCATTTAAAAAACGGTGCACAAGGGAAGGAAAGAGAGGTAAACTATTCAACACACATTCCGTTATTTTCACACATTAATTATTATTATTATTATTATTCGCTTCACTTGAAATGCAGAATTTTTGAAGCAAACAGTTTGCATTAAAGACGACAACACATCTGAACCAGCACATCAAGAGGTTGACAAATGGACGTTTAATATGAAGTACATTGTAGATAAAATTGAAAATACGCAACAAATACCAGCGGTTTGTTGTGCATTTCACATATTTAGAGAAAATTTGTTACAAACAGTTGCCAAACTTTGTGAAAATTCGACAAAAGATTCTTCCGCGAAATATATTGAAAAAACCATTTCTGGTGCTGTTAACGATTTTATGGAAATTGGATGTAACAGATACAGATCACTGAAAGATTGTCGAACATATTTACCAGAAATAACGAAAACATTAGAGGAAAATGTGTCCAAAGGTGTTCCTAAGCAGAACACATCTGCCATATTTCATTTCCTTAGAATCGCAGTTCAATTAGAATAATTTAATTGACAAGATCATACTTTTGACACCAACTTCATCAATCGCACAATTCACGTTTTTTATGCATATTGATCGAAATTATATAAATGTTGACATTGAGACGCAATAATTTCAATAATAATGTTAATTATTCGCCAATTTAAATAAACCGTTTATTGTTCATTAACTTCCTTTGTTTGCTGTCTGTTATAAAATTGGTAAAATTGTTTTTCGATTGCCTGTAATTTACAATTTTGCATTGAATTACAATGAAAACAGTGAAAATTTTCTGGCAAATTAAATAATTGCATTCGAAGGTTAAATAATTACTTTCGATTACATTGACACAATTTGACAAGAAAAAATTCTTCAATAATTCGTGTGACTTTTGACGACTAATTGCGAGTAACTATGAAATGCATGCATTTGTCTCTGGTTTCGACATTGCAAGGAAAAATTCCCCAAGAAATCTTTTGTTAAAACAATTACTAAACTGCGTGTAACAACTCAATTACACTGTACTTAATAACATTGTTTTGGAAATTAATGGCTGTTATTCTGGTTGCATCTGAATTTGTACAGACTCAACCAGAATAAAAATGAACATTTGATATTTATCTTGATGCATAAAAACACATTTCACTTTTTCAATGAGAAATTAATAGCGAAAAGTACCGTTACTTTGTACCGTCATACATGTACATGTATTTGTATCTGTACATGTACTTTGAGATGAATGAAATACGACAGTTTTTCATTATTTGAATCATATTTTGCGTCATTCACTTCATTAGTAAATAAATAAAAAATTGAGTAAGAAAAACTTTTCCCGTCTGAAAGTAAATAAAGTGAATGAGATATTAAGAAACTAAATTTTTAATATTTAAATCATGTAAACTTTTAAAATAAATTTCTAATTACATCAGCGTTTAAACTATCGCCAGATCGATTTTAACGTGTATAAATTAACAGATTTTAGTTTAATTACAGCTTTTGAATTGAGATTATTGCTGACGAGTTTCAATTGAATGTGATTGTATTTTTGATGTGGAAAGAATAAAGATGTCATTACTGTTAATCCTTCATCAGCGAAGAATTCAATTGACGACACATCCACAATTAATCGCCAATACATTAGACTTTCTTTGCTCACTCTTTTCGCTTTCGAAACTTTGGTGAAATTTTTGTGGAAATTAATTTTGCCAGAATTCGAGCGATCGATGAAATACTCCTTTGAATATCTTGAGAATCCAGCGCACAGAGATTCGAGTTGATTGTTGCTGAAGCAAACTTCGATTGTACAACTTTTGTCAATCGATTCAATGTCCATTAATAACTCAACGTCGTAAACATTGTTCGTTTGTACGTCGTAATCAAGTATCACTTTATGTCCACCAGCTTCAATGATGTAATCATCTAAATATTCCAACGGTTTCATTGGTTTGTATTGACGCAGTTTATTCAAAACAGGCACTGGTGTTGAAGTTAAATAGGTGTAATTGCCGACCGCTTTCAACATTAATATCCGAGGAATTGACATTTGACCTCTCCACGGATCGGTCGGAATATCTTTGCAATAATCCCAATTATTCATCCAACTAATAAACAAACGAGTGTTGTACGAAATTCCGTACCACGTAACTCCTGCGTAACTATCCGGTCCGTAATCGATCCACAATGTTTTGTTTGCTTCATTGTAGTTTATGAACTTTTCGCCGTCAAAAAAGCCGACAAAATATTGTGTCGCAGAGCCACCATTTGGTCCTTGAGGATTGATTGAAACCAAAAGAATCCAATATTCTTCGCCGTCGAGGGTCAACGTAAACAAATCAGGACATTCCCAAACTCCGCCGTGTTTGCCTTGATCGTCTCCGAATTCACTCAACTTTTGCCAATCGGTCAGATTGTACGATTTATAGAAAAACACTTTTTCTCCCGCAACTACGAGCATGATGTAATGATCCTTGTACGGAATCACTTTCGGATCGCGGAAATCTTTGTGACCGGGACTTTCGAGAATTGGGTTATTTCCGTACATTTTCCAAGTCAATCCGTGGTCGTTGCTGTAAGCTAAACTTTGTCGCTCGATCGGAGACGAGCTTCCATCTTCCAAATGTTGCGTGAAGATTGCGATGAGCACATTGGTGCTTTTTGAAAGTTGAAGTCCCGTTACATTGCGTTTGTCGACAAGAGCGCAGCCAGAAAAAATGGCTCCGAGTTCATTCGGATAAAGTGCCGTCGGTAAATTGTTCCAATGCAACAGGTCCTTGGACGTCGCGTGACCCCAATGCATCGGACCCCATTCTTTGCTGTAAGGATGATACTGATAGAAGAGATGATAGACTCCGTTGTGAAAAACAAGACCGTTTGGGTCGTTCATCCAGTTTGACGGAAGACTGTAGTGAACTTGTGGTCTGTACATTTCCGAGTACGGCAATTCTTTGCAAGTTTTCGGATAATAAATTATTGTTACAAATGAAATTACAGTCAACGCAACAGCCAAGTAGAAGAGATGCATCGGACTGATCTTGCCTTTCGTTTTCTCGTCGTTCTCAACGAAAACGTACATTTTCACATTCGATTCGACCATATTTTTCGAATATGAATAATAAAAATTTCGCGTCCAAACTTTCCTTTTCGCAAAACAATTACAAACTGCAAAAATGAGAAATTAAAAAAGTTGTATTTGAAGAGTGAAGTGAGAGTCTGCGAAATAAAACAATAATCACGCAGTCTTCACGTTTTTTCTCTTTCGTCTTTCTTAATTCTTATTATTCAACGAAATAAATGTGTAAACGTTCAGTTCTAGCTACGAACGCTTTCGTAATGCAAGCAATAATAAAATGTGTTGTAATTAGGTTCACTATTTAAGTGATGTGAAAAAAATAATTGCCGTTAAAATGATTGTCACAAAGTAGCCTCGCGGCTACATTTTAACCTTTATTTTTGCATTTTTACTTTTATTACTTTCAATTGAACAAAAAAGCGACTAATGTTTAGAGCATTGTGTGAGTGTGTGACGTCCAAAATGTTAGAACGAAATACACCGAAATGTAAAATCCACCCTTTTACATCATGCAAACGATCGTCGCAAGAATCAGCCATCAAATCGAATCGATGCACAATTGCCTCAAGTCGTTTAGTTTCTGGTTAATTTATTTTCCTCATTTAACATTGACTGACAAAATCAATGTGACTGATGACGACTGAATACTGCACGTAATAATTACTATTTATTCAATCGTAATTGTTATTTAATTGTAAATTGAAACAATTGACGTCTTACGTCGTTTTTGTTATTGTATTATTCATCTCAAATTGTTGAGGAATGTTTTTACTGGAAAAAAGCAGTCAGTAGTCAGCATTCGACACTTGACGATTGTTATTTAATCGTTGATAAAATTTATGATCGGAACTTTACAACCACTAATTATTATTCGCTGTTTGTACTCTTGTGTATGTACGTGTGATGTTCACTTAAACAATGACACATTATTTTTACAACTGTGAACATTCTAAGTCACACATATTACATAGTCAGTGTTTGAACGTTTAAAATGTGTAATTAGCAAATTATACAGTATTACATCGCAAAAACAAACCACTTTCAACAACAACTACAACATCACGTATAGCATGTAAGTGAATTTGAATTCATGTTTTTTTCACAATGAAAATAGTATTTATTTCGTCACACAATAAGTTAATATATATTTCAATGTCAGTTTAAATGAAAATGCTGCAAAATAAAAACAAAACAAAACAAAACGATTTTTGTAAATTAAACTTGAACATAACTCACTTCAATTTCAGTTCCAATTGCAATATAAACTTCGTTTCATCGATTTTATAAATTCACAAACAAATATACGTCACAATTAAATACTTTAATAATAATAGTGTTAATAGTATTATTTTGAATCTTAATAATAATTGAGTAAAAATCATAATTACTTAACAATTGTTCTTAATATTGAACAATTCAGCGATTATTAAAATTATGTAACACTTTTAAGCGCACACACACTCGTGAAAAAGTTGTGAAATGTTATATAACTGTTTACACATTTGTTTCTCGATCATTAATAGCATTTGAAAATTTGAAACTGTTTTAAATAATCGATTTTTGGGTGACCGAATAAAACAACCGTTCAAAACAACTCATTTCCTCGCTGCGAATGCAGAGCAATGCGTTTACAAAAGAACTTAAGTGTACTGAAGAAATTCATGGATCGTTTATTGAATTAACATTGAAGCGCATTTAAACATGCAACTTTGAATTCGTATTTTACACGAAAATGAATGAAAAGAGCGATTCGAAAGGCATTTTTTGCGTGCCGTGTATGCAGTCTGTATACGAATTCGCAATTCAGTGTCGTTCCCGTGTTTCTGAAAATATTGAACATGAAAGCGAAACAAGCGACAGTCACTTTAGCTGTGTTTACGAGTATTTGAATCACATTACTTCCACAAATATGACTATTGGTCTTTCAAATCAATTAATCATTCCAATCACTTTGTGGGGTAAGCAACCGCCGACACACTGCGTTTCTTGCGTCTACTTAACACCAAATTGTAAAACACTGATCACTGGTTGCAATGACGGTCAAATATGTTTGTGGGACTTTTCGTTTGTCAACAACAACTTCACTCTTTTGCCGAAGTATATGTTGTTTGGACACACTTCAGCTATTCTTTGTTTAACAAATGCGTCTTTGAATGTGGATAGTACTCTGTTTATCAGTTCTTCAGAGTCAGGGTAAGATTTGACTCACCTGACTCGAATCATTGTTTGTAACAAAATTACTTTTTAATTGAACAGCGAGATGTGTGTTTGGGAAGTTAGTGACGGACGGTGTTTGGAAAGTGTTAAACTGCAATATGTGCACACTAGTATTCAAGTGCGTTTCATTATTTACGAATATTCACTCATTGATTAATTATTATTCAATAGACATATCATTTGGCGAATAGTGACGAGGCTCGCATTTTCTGCACAGGTTATTACTCCGAAATAATCGTGATGAATCCATTGACTCTGGAAATAATGTTCACGTTAACTTCTCGAGTGAATCCTGATTGGATATCGGCTGCCCATGTTTTGAAGACGCAAGGTTAGTGATTAGTGAAATTAAGGTTTGTTACATTTTTTATGGTGTCGCAGACGACATCGTAATTGGCCTTTCGCGCACTGGGGTTGTGAAAATGTGGATTTTGACGGGAAACGAAACAAGAAGCTCAGAACCTATTTATGAGAACGAATTTAAACCAGTTCGTTGCTTGAATGCGTTACAGTTAATTTGCTGTAAAGAACATCAGAGGACGATTTTAGTTGTTTGTGCCAAATTTTGGCAGGTATGGGTTGCGTTCTTCGGCTTTCATTTATTTCAATTTACTGTTTAGATTTACGATGCTAAAGATTTCGCAGCACTTTGTTCTGTCAATAATCGACCAAATGAGAAGTGGTTGGCAGGTGACTTCATAAATACAGAACGAGTTGTCGTTTGGAGTGACATCGGTAAAGGATACATTTACAAACTTCCGCCAAAGTAAGTAATTGTTTACAAAACTATGATTAAAGTAGAAGTAGTGTTGAACATTTGTTTGCACTACACTTACATAACAAAAATTAATACATAACAGTTCTGTCACTAAAAAGGGGTACGCAAAGTCTTTCTTGATACTTTATGTTTACTGCTTCTGTAACTGTTAATTGAGCTTGTAGATAAAAGTAATAATTACGGTTTCTCTTCTTCACCATTTCTCGTCGCAGTCTGAAGGAAAAAATGAATAGGTTGGTATTTAGTCGCTGATTTTCTTTTTTAATCCATGCTAAACAAATACTTCTTTAACCAACATTTCTGTCGGCTTGATTGATGTATGTGCACTTTGTTTCGTGTCGCTTTTTCTGTCACTGGAAATAATATTTTGTTCTAACCTTATTCGTCGACCGCAGCTGTATTCCAGACAACCCGGAATTCCACAGTCAGGAAACTGTACAACCATATCTTTATTGTACACTCAGCATTCCCAAAGATGAAGTATGCGACAATGTTAAAAATTTTGTATCTAACGTTTTCTCCTTCAGCGACTTCTTTGTCCACCGGCGATGAAGTCTGTTCAAATTCCAGTTCCTGTTGGGACTCAAGGCTCAGTCAAATCTAAAAAGTTACTCTTACGTGGAGACTCCTTAGGTAGAATCGCCATTTGGGCGATTCCCGATGTCTCTAAACGAGATTTGACTTCGATGTCGCAAGAGTTCATGCAAGAACCTGTTGAAGTTGAACCAAACACAATTCATTCGCTTAAAACTGCGTGGAGTTCTATGAATCCACCTCCGTGTGGTATCATGGACCGACTGGTATTCATTCATTTTAACGAGCTTTCGCTAATGATTTTTTGCAGTTCCCTGATGATGAACCTGATTTAAAAATCACTGCCAGTGTTTATTTACCAATTCAAGGAAGACTTGTTTGTGGACGCGAAGATGGAAGTATTATAATTTTATCTGCAACACAAGCTGTTATGCTGCAGTTATTGCTTGGAAGACATCAGAGTAATGAAGGATGGCCACAATATCAGACTTTGTCTGGGCATGCTGGAAAAGTAACGTGTTTGCTGTATCCGCATCATGTAAACAGTCGTTACGATATCGCACATTTATTGTCCGGAGGTGTTGATTTCTCAGTCTGTCTTTGGGATTTATACGCCGGTACTCTCATACATCGATTCTCGGTTCACGCAGGAGAAGTTACGCAGCTTCTTGTTCCTCCCAAAGATTGCAATGTAAGCTATTTGCAGTACTTAACTTTTTATTAATTTGTTTTACTTGTAGCCTCGAATTCTCCAAAGCATATGTTCGTTGGGCAGTGATCATTCCGTGGCTCTGTTAAACTTGAAAGAAAGAAAATGCATAATGTTAGCCAGCAGACATTTATTCCCCATTCAAGTTATCAAATGGAGACCGCTTGAAGATTACATGATTGTTGGTTGTCTCGATGGATCTGTGTATGTTTGGCAAATGGAGACAGGACTTTTAGATCGAGTTGTACAAGGAATGCTTGCAGAAGAAATACTCAATGCTTGTGATGAAAATGTGTCACAAGTGAGTGCAGGAGATAAATTGACAAATCCTGCTATACACCTGCTTCGAGGTTTAAGAAGTAGAAATTTAGCTGCTATTAGACACGCAGCTGCAAGAGGCTTACACCAAATCGGTGGTGGTCAGGTAAGAATATTCGTTTTAACTTTTTATGTATAATGAATGTGACTCATTTTAGCAACAACGTGAACGCGATGTGGTTGATTTAACTATTCAAGCGAGATCTCACCCATTAATGATTCAAGGGTTAAAAACGAATCCAAAAGACCAGGACAGTCACATATTGTTCTTTGATGTTGAATCACTTATTGTGAATCTTTTGAGCGAAGAATATTCTCAAATGTCTCCGAATACATTAGAAAACACTGGTCTCACCAATAACACTGAATATCAAAAATATTTGAACATGTCATGTTCACCCGAAACTCAACATAAATTTTCCGGTTTAATTGCGAAAGTAAAGGATTCTGCTGAAAACGCAGCCCAAAAAATTCAAGCGAAAGCAGAAAGTGTTGGATTTAAAACGGGAACCAGCGAATTGTTACTAATGAGAAAACCGTCGACTGCATCTTCAGACGAAAATAGAAGTAATGTTACGACGCCTTCAGGAAAGAAGCCTGGAAAGTTGCAGTTTGGAGAAAGCAATTTAACGATGGAATTGTCTCAAATATTATTATCATTATTGCACGCCTGGGGTTTGGATCCTGATTTGGATCGTGTTTGTGAATCAAAGCTTGGATTACTGAAACCATTGCGACCAGTTTGTTTTGGTTTATTGTCTAAAGGAGGAAACATGTCTCTTATGCTTAATTGTTATGTTCAAAAGATAGATGTGCCGTCTAAAAATGCATTCGATAATAAAGGAAGACACGTAAGAATGAAGGAAACTCTTCCTGACGACCTTATACAGGAAGAAGAGAGAGCGCGTGTATTTGCTTCTCACGTCCATTGGGAACTATCAACTGCGATAACTACAAATCATTTGCTTACTGTTATTTCGTTGGCAAACACATTAATGTCTATGAATAGTGCGACATTTATTCCGGAGCAAGAGAGAAGACGAAAGTTATATCGCCGATTAAGTCGTACTGACAGTAAAGGAGAAGTAGACATCGATGATATTAAAGCTTTTGAAGCTGAAGCAGTTGCTACACAGCAACAGCAAGTAAAACAAGGATGGAGTTTGCTTGCCGCATTGCACTGTGTGCTATTACCAGATTTGGTGAAACACAACTTCAAAAAACCGTTGGTTGAGGTTCTAGCTCGCCGGTGGCAAGATCGATGTTTGGAGATCAGAGAAGCAGCGCAGGCATTATTGTTAGCTGAATTAAGGAGGATTGGACCTAAAAGCCGAAAGTTATTAGTAGATGAGTGGGCTCCGTATTTACCACAGTATGCTGAAAGTTCAACTGTAATTACCACGCAACAGGGACATCAGCAGCCGCATCAGCAACACTTATCGTCTCAACCTCAGTCTTCGTCAACTAGCCCATTAGCAAGTCCTGAACCTGGTCAGAAAGAAACTGGTGGTGTTTCTGACGACGAAGATATGGAAGAGGAAGACGTGCATTCCGGTGATAACAGTCCTCATCGACGACCTTCGGGTACATCTGAAGGAAGAAGGAAGCAATCAACTGCAATAGTGTTACTCGGTGTAATTGGTTCTGAGTACGGTCATGAGATCGAACAAAGCAAACGGAAACCTGTGGATGACACTCAACGCAAACGAAGTGTTGTGGAAGGTTTCGGCCCTGGAAATTATTCACTCGCGCGACATACAAGTCATGCTCTCACTTATTTACTTTTACATCCTCCAACGAAATCGTTACCTGCTCATACGTCATTGCGTCGAGCGGCTGTTGATTTAATTGGAAGAGGTTTCACAGTTTGGGAACCTTATTTAGATGTTACTAAAGTGCTACTTGAATTATTAGAACTTTGTTGCGATGCTGATAAGTTGGTTCCTTCAATGTCTTTCGGCCTTCCTTTAACTCCCTCTGCGGACTCTTGTCGCACTGCGCGACATTCACTCTCTCTAATTGCAACGGCCAGACCGCCTGCTTTTATAACTACTTTAGCTCGGGAAGTAGCGCGATATAATAATCTGCAACAAAATGCCCAATCGCTGAATGTATCGTTGCATGGAACCGTATTAAACAGAGCGAAACCAGAGATTTTACGAAATATTGAATTACTAATCGACAAAATGCAGAGTGATGTTGCTGACTTAATGATTGAAACTATGGACATTGTTCTGCATTGTTTGGATCATAATCATTTGAAAAATCGTGGTTTATCAGAAATATTTCCGACAATTTGTAGATTCCAAAACGTTAGTTATTGCACAGCGACGAGAAGGATAGCTGTGGGTGCTAAGAATGGACAACTCGCTATTTATGAATTAAGAACTCCGAAGTCACAGTTAATTACTGGTCATGCAGCTGCAATCACCTGCTGTACTTTTTCTCCTGATGGCAAACATCTTGTGTCGTATTCTGCGAAGGAAAACAAACTCTGTTTCTGGTTGACTGCGACAAGTTTGTTCGGATTGGGTAACTCACAGACGAAATGCATTCGTACGTACAACACTCCACCAATGTCGGAGAATGTAAAGAGTTCATCTGGAAACGCAGCAAAAGGAGCACGTTTAATTTGGGTTTCGAACAAAGTTGTTATTCTTATGTTTGGTGATGGCGCAGAGTCCAGATACACAATCTAGTCTAAACTTTTTTGATTACTTGTTGACGAGTTAAATTATTAATAATTTGTTGTGTGCATTAAATTTGTTGCAAACTATTAATAACCAAATATTGGATATTTATTCAACAGAAGACGGGACAAACAATGTAATGAATGAAATGTAAATATGCAAATAGATTAGGAAAACTCGATTCTTTAAATATATACTCATAAACTACGTTATTAAAAGTACATTTATATGTAACGAACAATATTTCAGTAAACATCATTAGAATCTGGAATGTGTCGACCGCTTGTTAACTGATTTCCGCAACTTTCTGTCGCTGGTCCGTTAAGTGTCTCAGGCGTTGTCGTTGACAATGTTTGCGACTGCTTCATGCTGTCGTCACTGTGGACAGTCGTTGATGGTTGTGGTGAGTTACGGTCTCTTTCCTTCTTCTTAGACTTTTTTCTCCTCCTTTCGATGGAGGCCACTTCTGCTTTTATATTTAAGTAAGTTCTCTTTAACTCTTGCAGTCTTTCACTCAAAATTTGGATACGAGTGTCCGCTTCGAGGTTCTCGTTGATTGGCGTGCAAAAGTTGTACTTTGAAGTAGGAGTGACTGTGTATACAAATGCGTTAGGACTATAGTTACTTAAATTTATTGTTGACGCAATCGGAGATAAAGGTCCGTTTGCATCCATTGTTAAATATGATTCGGACGTGTCAATCTGCTGCCTGGTTCTCCTTCCTGCATAACCACGCGTTTTGTGCGAAGTTTTATTTACCGTATCTGATGTCGATGAAGTGCGCGTTCGTCCTCGGCGGCGCTTTTTGGGTGAAGTTAATGGGGAAATGATGCTAGGAGACCCAATCTCTCCCTTTTTCGTCGATGAATTGTCGATTTGTGCATGTCTTGAGCATGAGTCGTCCGAATGATTAACCGGTGAATTTAGATTTGGTAACGTGTCTGGTCGCGACAGGTGCGTACTCGTCGTTGGAGCCGCTTTCATGCAAATGTCACTCTGTTCGCCTTCACTATTTGATGAGCTCCCGCGAATGGTATGCTGGGCGTTGAACTGACTAGAATTGGGTTCATTGTCACTGTTCTCGTGAGGAGGTGTCAAAGAGTTCATACTACTGCTTTTAAGGCTGTCAGGTGTAGTTGGAGGAGTAAATTGTGGACAGTCGACAGCAGCCGTATCGTTGCTGCATTCCTTTGTTTCCTTCTCATCACAAGAAGAAGGATTACATATAATTGCAGTCTCTGCTTCAGAAACATTAGACGAAGTGACAGAAACAATATGCGACTTATTTTCTTCCAAACTTTCAGTGATTTGTTCATTTACCTGCGGTGGGCTCGCAGGAACTTCTTCCTTACATAAAAGAAACGCAGTTCCTTCATTACTCTCACTGTTTGAGTTTTTCTCTGTAGTAGAAGGAGGAAACACCACTTTTTCTGGCAAATCTTCGAAAATGCTTGCAATCTCAAGATTTACCTCTTCTTCCGCGTCTTTCGCGTCAGTGTCTTTACTACTCTTTTCTTCGTTCTCTTTCTTCGACCTCTTCGACTCTGGTTTAACGTCTGACGACGACGCTTCTGACTTGATTACAGTTTCGGCTGTTTTCTTTACATTATTGACAGACCTTTTCCTTTTTGTCCCTCCAGAATCTTGAATATCTTCGCAATCAAAACCGGCAGATCTCTTCTTCTTTCTTCCTTTTTCCTTAACAACTTCTTTCTTTTCCTGATTACGTTTTTTCTGTTTACGTGGTGGTATAACTTCCTTTCTTTTTCTTTTAGAAATCTTGCTGCTCTTTTCGTCAGATTGCTCTTCGACGATCTCTTGTTTCACCAGTACTTCATCAACGTCCTTGTCACACGCTTTCGTCACCTTTTCATCCTCGTGAGACTCGCAATCAGTATTGGACTCATCAAACTGAAACAATTTTGGAGGTGGAGATTTGTCAAGACTTTCACTGCATGTCAAAAGCTTGTCATCGTTATCAACTGCGACATTGCTTTTAAGCTCATCTTCTGAAATAGGTTTCTGAGCAGTTTCTTCAATTTTCTCTGATATGTTATTTTCATCATTTTCATCATCTTTTGTTTCAACAATTGTATTAAGATCAACTTTAATTGACACGCTATCTTGTTCTTCGGAGACGGATCTGTCAGGGCTTGTACTTGACTTTTCGACAGACTCTTGTGGCTCCAATTTCGTTTTTGTTCTCTTCGCTAACTTTGAATCTTTTTTCCCGTTGTTCCGAATTGCGTTCTTAGCACTTGCTCTCTGTTTGCCAGCGCTTCCAGATTGAGGTCGTCCTCGTTTTACAGTTGTTGATGTATCTTTCGTGTCTTTGCTTTCTTTCGCTGGAGGCTCACTGCATTCTCCCGTTTCAACGTTTAATGGGACACCTTTATTTTTCTGTTTATTACCTCCTCTGCGTTTAGGCGACTTGTCACGTACTATTTCTACGATGCGATTTCGCACGATCCACTCGTCGTACCGAATATTCCAACCAGTATAATGAACATAATATTTCTTCCTCAAGTAATCTGCTTCTTCGTCTTCTTTGAGAATCTTTGCCTCATATACTTTTTTATGTTTTCCTTTACCATATTTTACACGTATTCTGTCTCCAACGTTTACAACTTCTTCTTTCGAAATGGTAGCTGTTTTCGTATTCACATCACTTTCTCCTTCGGTTTCTGAATTCTCGTCAAATGCGTTGCGATCTCCTCCTCCATTGTCACCACCAGAGTTATCATTCTCATCTTTGGTGGCAACTTTCAATGACTTCCTTCGACCTACTTTGCCACCAACTTTTCGCTTATATTTTCTCGGATTCACAGGGTTTGTAACTGATGTCTGATCCATAGAATCAGATTCGGATGGTTGCTTTGCAGGTTGCTTACCAGGTTTCACGCGTCCCCTTTCACTTACGCTCACTACTTCATCTTTTGACACAGTCGATGTCTTGCCAGTGACGTCACTTTCTCCGTCGGAATCCGTATTATCGTTAAATGCAACATTTCGGTCTCCTCCTCCGTTGTCGCAACCAGGTATTTCGTTGTCACAAATGGGACTTTTGTTGTCACCAGTAGCACTTTCATCGTCAAGAAGAGCACTATCATTGTCGCAGCCTGCACTTTCGTTGTCGAAGTCAGCACTTTCATTGTCACAACTACGGCTATCATCTCCTGCATTGCTTTCATTATCTCCATCTTTCACTGCAAGTTTCGAAGCTTTTCTTCGACCTATTTTTCCTCCAACTTTCCGTTTGGGTTTTCTCGGATTAACAGGATTCCCAAAATGTTCTGGATGAGTTAATGGCAAGTGATCCAACGACTCTGACTCTGCGAAATGTTTTCCGGACTTGAGACAAAGACTGGTTCTTCTGAGCGTCGCTTCGTCCTCATCGTCGAAGACAACAGTGTATTGAGAAGCGTCGATAATCTTGTTGATGACACCGTCGATATACACATTTTTGTCAGGATGCTTCGCTTCGATGTGGGCTCCAACATGTAAAGATCCTTTTATGTTATCGTCGGTAACAACAGAAGAGCCTGCGTTCTTGAAAGCCACTCGGCACTTAACGAGTCGTGCCACTTTCTTAATTCTGGCCTCACAGAACGCACCTTTGTACTTCGCAGAGACTTCAGTCCCGACTGCTAGTACAGGAGGCTCACAGAATAAGAATGAGCCGGCATACATCGTAGACTTCCACCGCAAAATCGCCAAATAAACGTAATTTTTCTTTTTGTGTTCACTTTTCACAAAAACAACACTCGCTTTGAAATCAAAGGCAGCTTTTTCGGAGGGAAGCGTAACAGTCGACGCACGCAACCTTTCAAACGTCATGCATTCATTGCGGCTACTATTCGCTATTTTCGCCGCCAGGCAATTGTAACGCCCTCCACTGCCATTACGTTCACTGGTACGTCGCCCATTACCACTAACACCGCTGCCGGAACAGTGTACAAGCAGGAGGAGATAAAGTTGAAGAAACAGAAGAAAGCAGTGCTCGTCGGAAGAGCACAGGAAGGAGTGGCTGACGAGTGGCGGCAATCAAGGCGAGTGTCGCACGCTTCACTCCCGCTGCGGGACTGTGCAACGTTTGCATCACTGACGGCCATCGATCGACTTGGAGTGTGTTGTGGCGACGATCCATGCGAAATAATCCAAGAACGAACTCAGTGATCACTTTTCACAGTAAAAAGCAACAAACACTGTTTCTGCTGTCGTCGAATGTTTGGTGCGCGTTTTTCTCGTTCGCTTCTTCAACTGTTAAAACGCGTACTCGTTGCGTCCGAAGTCGTTTCGTTCGCGCAATGATTCCCACTTTACATATTTGGCAATCAACACTTTACTCGTCTAATTATTCGATAATTTGATTTTGTTCTTCAGTTAAATTATTTGCAAGTTTTCATTGCACCATATTCAGTTTGCGTTCCTGCCTAAAGTCGTGATCGTTTAATTCAAGTCGCAATGGTATTAGGCAAAATATTCCGTGTGTCGCACAAAATAGACAAAGAATCTGTTTATTCAGTTCTACTGGAACATCGAAACGACAAAAGCGAATCTCTACTTTTCGAAGCAGAAGCAATCGCTGTTTTATGTGAGTATTTTCTATTTTTTTCGTAATTAGATACAATAAATATGGGAGTCACTTCTACACTAATTTCATAAAAAATTTTGCAGTAAACGTGAAAAATTAGATTTCTCCCACTTCATTTACCCATTTTCAGTCTATCGTTAACCTTGAGATATGTTCGCTCGAATCACATAATTCCAGTGTTTAGTATTCTAAAATCAGTGATTTGATCGATGCGAAGTTTCAATTTTTGCTGTACACATTTGAAAAGTAAAAAATTTTCAAGGAAAACCGAGCAGATTGTTAGTAACATACTCAACAAGAATTTGCATTTTTAAAAATTTGACTTAATTGACTATTTGCGATGAAACAGCTGCCGAAGAGGTGGATTCAATGAGACATCAGTACTCAACGGTTGTTGATGTCTATGGATGTTTGGGAGTCCTGCAAATTGCAGTTGGTAAGTGTGCATAAAAAAGTCAACAATGACAAGGTGAACTAGCTGCCTTTGGACATCTGTTCTCCGCGTTCATTCAACGTCAGAATTAATCATTTCCTGCGAATAAAAGTGCCCGCGACCGAACGACCCTTTACGGGACCGTTTTATTCATAGCTTTTTGAAAGCGTGTAATTGATTGCAGCATCGTATTATCTTTTGCAGGAGACAGTAACCAACTCCTCTTTTTGGTTCTCGTCAGCGGATGTGTCTCCGTCGGAAAGCTATTGACATCGGAAATATTTCGCATAACAGACACACTTTTTGTTTCTCTTCGAAACAATGCTTCCGATTACGAGAAAGTTCAGGGAATAAGACGCATTCTCAATTCCGGGTCGTTTTACTTTTCGTGGAGTCCTAACGCTGATCAAACACCAATAGATCTGACTTTATGTGCCCAGCGACAGTATAGAACGAGTGAAACTGATAACAGATTCTTTTGGAATCGAGCCTTTCACATTCATTTGTTGCGTTACGGGATTAGTACGAACAAATGGTTAATAAAAGCAATGTGCGGAGCTATTTCAATGAGCACGGTTTATGTTGGCCATCATCAAGCAAAAGCTATTCTTATTTCACGCCTCAGTTCTGAAAGAGCAGGAACACGTTTCAACGTAAGAGGTGTTAATGACGACGGACACGCGGCGAATTTTGTTGAGACAGAACAAGCAGTGTATCTGGACACAAAAGTTACTTCTTACGTTATTGTTAGGGGCTCGGTGCCCCTTTTTTGGGAGCAGCCTGGAATTAATGTTGGCTCCCACAAAATAAAAATGTCGAGGGGCAGTGAAATATCGCAACCAGCATATGATAGACACTTGATTACATTGAAGCGAAGATATGGAAAACAAGTTATTATTAATTTAATGGGAAGCAAAGAAGGAGAAGCAATGCTTACTAAATTATACAAAGCACACCACAAAGCATCAAAGTACGGCAATGATGTTCGCATGATTTGCTTTGATTATCACGCACAGTGCCCGCGTGGTAGACAAGATAA
>NCKV01000352.1:0-19330 GCA_003675905.2 Leptotrombidium deliense
TCAATAGCTGCAGTCAAACAGAAAACAAATGAAATCAATTAACAACATTTACAACAACAGCGACGACAACAACAACCGCATTGCATTGCATTTCATTGCATAACATTACATCGCGTAGCATAGTATAGTATAGCATAAAATGTTGCAGCGTTGCGATGAATGAGTAAGTAAAATAATATATAGTAACATACTTGAGTACAACAATGAACAGGAAGTTGAGAGTAAAATGGTAACTTTTTTGTCCATTGAACTAATTTAAAAACAATTGAATCACCGATTGAACAAAGTTTTTCGTTTAACGAATCTCCATCTTCTTCATCTTCGTCCGAATTACGCGGTGTTTGTTGTTGCGACTGTTCACTACAGTTTTCCGATTTATCAACGTCGTCATTTTCATCGTGACTCTCGTCCTCATCGTCGTCTTCGTCTTCATCGTTTAGCAATGAATTTGCGCATTCATTGAAATCGTCAACTTTTATTAATTCATCAATTTTCTTAATGCAATCTTCTTCTTTTTCTTTTTGCTGCACCACATTTAAAAGCAACGAATACGACGGTTGATGTACTATATGACTACTTAAATGATGACTATGATGATTATTTTGGTGGTGGTGGTGGTGTTGATGGTGATGGTGATTATGATTATTATTTGTTGTTGAATTATGATGATTATTATTTTGACTCGAACTAATTTGAAGTAAACTATTTGAATTGTATGGTGCAGTCAATGCTGACTTTAAAATTCCACCGCCACTCGAAGCCGATGAATATGCTCCGCCCGACGAGGCAGACGACGATTGCGACAACTTTTGCGCTTGTTGCGGTGGTTGCTGATGTTGATGCTGCTGCTGTTGTTGTTGTTGCTGCTGCTGTTGTTGTTGTTGTTGAGGTTGTTGTTGTTGTTGTTGAAGCTGTAGTTGCACAGCGGTTGTTGGACTTATTGCATTTTGTTGTTGTTTCTTATGTTTTTTATATTTAACTTTATATAAATTGTACACAGCACCTGAATTACGTCCACCCGGCATTCGATCTTCACGCACTGCAGCCAAAACCATTCCTTGTCGCAGACACTTTTGAAATCTACAATATTGACAACGATTGCGTTGTTGTTTAGTGATTAAACAACATCCATCAGCAACACATGTATAAACTCTTTTATTTTGCACAGTGCGTTTAAAGAATCCTTTGCATCCTTCGCACGTAATAATTCCGTAATGAAGACCGGTCGCTTTATCCTCACAAATCATGCATATCATCGACGACGCAGAAGACGAAGAAGAGGCCGACTGCTGCAGCGATAGTTGCTGAGAGGATGTCGATATTGTGGGGGGAGATGACGAAGACGAAAGCACAACTTCATTGTTCAACGGAGGTGAGTCGTTGGTGGTCGTGATTGCGGAGGAGGACGACGAGTAACCGAACGAATTGTTGTTCACACTATTTGCATTACTGTTTACATTATTATTATTGTTACTGTTGTTGTTGTTATTGTTAGTGGGTGAACTGTAATACGTGGAAGAAGGTGAAGTCGGATATAAAATCGATAACATTGTGGGTGGTGAAGGAAAATTCGGTGGACTTTGTTGTTGCTGTTGTTGTTGCTGCTGCTGCTGCGGCGGCTGCTGCTGTTGTTGTTGCGGAGGTGACGGAGTTTTAGTGATTACACTTGTTTTCTGGGTCAGTGTTGACCAAAGCATTGTTTTGCCAGGTCCCTGACCGGGAATGTTTCCCATTATTAAAGGAGGACCATTTTTAGTTTTTGTAGTTGTCGATATTTTATTGACTGAAGAAGAAGACGCGGACGCAGCGGTCACTGTTTGCTGCGGTGTCCAATAATAGAAATTTTGGTCGGAATCGCTTTTCTTAGAATTAGTTCTTAAATCTAAACATTGTTGTTGGTGATCATTGAAATCAAACTCAAATGTTGAACAAGTCGAAGAAGTGGACGAAGCAGACGACGAGCTTTGCGGTGGTTGTTGCTGTTCAATGATTGCTTGACTTGTTGTTGTCGTTGTTGTTGTTGGAGGTGCAACATTCGTCGCTGTTTTTCTTCTTTTCAATTTTAAGTCTTGAAATAAACTCATCGCAAACCAGTCACCAATTCACAACATTTCACACAAAAACTGGTTCTGAATTAAATAAAACAGTCAAAGTTTGTTGCTCTCACACAATGTTCACTGCTCTTCAGTTCACTTGTATATTCACTTCTCTCTCTCTCTCGTTCTCTGTGTTCTCAGCGTTCGTTGACCTTCTCTCAGCTTTGCGCAACTCTTTATGCAACTGAACGCTGTGCGAAATAACGTTCAATGCGTTGCTGCTGTTGACGGAAGAACGAAACGAGCGATTCGTCAATGGCACTCGTACAAAGGGCGCTGGGCAAAAGTCAAATTTGTTCGCATTTCATTCATATTAGGTTGATTAAATGAATGAAATAATTTTAAAATGAAAATGAATAATTGTCCATGTATTTAAAGTATTGAGTTCATTGACATTCTGTTCGCTTTGAGTTGAAGTTCATTGCACTCTCTTCTCTTCTGTTCGTTTCGACGCATGTTTAGTTGCAGACATCAGACCTTGTGACCCATTTTAAGGTCATTCACTTTTCCTTCCTTGAATGACCCAAATTCACAATCCACAGATATTTGCACCGCACACCACACACCGAGCGAAGAGGCACCACACAACCACCGGCAGCAGCAGCACAAAAATTGTTTCACTCGTTCGTTCGTTGTTCGTTGCTCGTAACCAATGCAAAAGAGTGCGAATAATAAAAACCGAGCAGCAGAGTTCTCACAGCGAACAACGCGCAATCATTCACTTTAATATATAGATCAAAATGAAAAGAACGACGACACATACATGTACATGGTTGAAGAAAGAATGAGAGAAACGATTACATAACGGAGAGAGAGAGAGATGGAGAGTGAATGAGTTTTGTATTTTAGTTGTTGCCAGTCTTTAAAATGTGGGCCAATGTTTCAGTGGTGTTTGTTGGTGTTGTGTGCGGATAAAAAAGGCGACCAATGAAACTAATTCAAGTAAAAGTTGCAAAAAACTTGACTCTAACAGTTCAATGACCAAACGCCGAATAATGACCCAATTTCGATTCGAGTTTCTCTCTTTACTCTCTTCACTTTATGTTTCTCTAAACTATTTTTACTTCGACTGTCCTTGTCCTTAAACATAACACGACATCTGTTAACACAGCATTTAACTTTCTAAAGTTTATTCACTTTTTAACCTCATTTTTACATAATTTCAAAAATAAATACAATTTTTCTCTTCATTTTCAACAAACCAATCAAATTCTTGCTTGAATTCCTTTAGAAATGTTAACTTCTTTTCCTTTTCTTCATCATCGCAAAGTAATGAACACAGTTCTACACCTGAAAAAAAGTTTTACATAATTATCATTATCATCATTTTGTATGAAAAAAAGAATAAATATAATAATCAATTAATCGTTAAACTTTGTTCCTATATACTTACTTTTTTGTAACAGTGCCATCTTTCTTTCACTTCGCTCCATCTTCTCTTCGTTCCATTCATTTTCAACTACAATAAAACAACATACGTTAAAATTACAATTACTTTCACTGCTGCTTTCTCATTAATACATTTCTCTCACATTTATAAATCATTTCAATTACATTTAAAAACAATATAAACGAACCTTTAATAACATTAATCAGTCTTTGCTTTTCTTGTATTAATTGACGCATTTGTTGATTTAATTGAATCAATTTCTGTTCATTAGTTATAATGTGAAGTGCATATTCATGTTTAATTTGATTCACTTGAATTTCATTCGGATTATGAATCAATACTTCTTCGTCTTCACTTGTCACAAAACGAATTGTTCCTTCAATTCGACCGCGAGGTTGTTCATTCACTTCTTCCGGCTGTCGTTGTTGCTGTTGTTGCGGCAGAGTGTTGTTAGTTTCTAACGCATCTCCTCCACCACTCATGCAAACACCATCAACATTCAACACTTTCTTCTCTTGTTCTTCATCCTTATCTTCATTATTATTGTTGTTGTTATTTAATTTATTCTCATCTTCTTGCACATCGACATTTTCTCTCTCTTTCGATTGTTGTTGTTGTTGCTCTTGTTGTTGAGGTTGCGATGAAAGCGATTGTTGTTGTTGTTGTTGCGGTGCGGGTGGTTGTTGTTTTGTTAAATCATTTAATTGTATTTTAATTAAATTTTGTTGTACACATGTTTGTATATGTTGTGTCCATAATTTCCTTTCATTAATTGTATTTGCTACAAATTCATGTAATGCATTTTCTTTCGTTGATACAATGAAGAAAGCTCGCGCATCTGTCGCTAAATTTTTTAACAACAAATCTTGAACTTTCAATACAGGCTGATGAATCATTTTCGTAATTGGATTCACTTGTATTTTCAATGTATACTTTTGATGATGATGATCATCTTTTGTTAATATAAATAAATAATCATTAAATAAAACCATATGTGCATCAACTGATTTCTGTTTAGTTAATCTCCAAATTAAATCACCTTCATAAATTAATTTTCTATCTTTAACGTGAAACATTGATTCGTCAATTTGATGTTGTAAAAATCTTTTCGAATCATCAAATATTAATTTTTGTAATTCAGTTAATTTCAATTTATTTGATTCCATTTCAATTGTTTTATTGACATTTGTCAAAATTTCTTTCGTTTTCTGAATCAATATAGCTAGAGATTGTTTTTCTTGTTGAAATGGAGTCGCTTTTTGAAATGATTCAAACAGTAAAGGATATTTGGTAATTCGTTGAAAACAAGATGCTAACATATCTTTTAATTGAAGACGTTTACATATTGATTGCGATTGCGCTTCATTTAAGAATTGCGAAAATTTTGAATCTTTTTTAATTCTTTGTTTCAATAACTGCTTCAATAATTGTTGACCACCATTAATTTGCAAAGCACAAAATTTACTCGCTTCAACCTCTAATCTCTGACCTAATTCACCATCAAATATTTCTAACAATTGTTCGCATATTGTATTATCTGTTTCTACTTGTTGTTGCAACTGTTGTTGTAAATGTTGTTGTTGTTGTTCTGATTTCATTTGTTTTTTCATCGCTTTAAATTTTTCATGAATTTGTGAATGAATCGCGAGCAATTCTTCTGAATTGCCGAATATCAATGACACCTCATCCGGTGTCATCATTGAATGTTCAACAATCGGTCTGTAAAACAATCGATGCATTATTCTCAATGTTCTTACATGAGTTTGTTCAGTTTCAAATAACTCTTTAATGATTTCACTTCTTTTGTTGTTTTTATTACGTGGCGGAAGCGGAGGTGGTATCAAACCGAACGGTTCAGGTGGTGGTGGAGGAGGAGGAATATTCGGTTCCGGTGGATTTTCGTATTCTTCGTACTCTTCTTCACCTTTCTCGACATTCTCTTCTTCGTCCACTGATGCCGGTGTTTCGTCCATATTGTTTTGTGATCGATCTGTTGTTGGATCTGAACGTTTCCTGTAAAACTGTTTCGCTTCTTTTCGTCTTTGTTTCAATGATTCACTTCGAGTTATTGTAACCGATGACTGCGACGATACCATAGACGCCAAAGATGTTGTCGGCGTTAGCGTTGCAGCCGTTGATGTAGCCGGTGTTGTTGCAGTAGCAGTAGTAGCGTTGTTGTTTTCGTTCGGTTCACTTTCGTCATCAGATTCGGATGAAATCAATGGCGGTGAATGTGATTCACTGTGTTGTTGTGACTGTTGATCAAATGAATGTTGCGCAGAAGACGACGAGTATCCAGTTAAACCTTTAAGTATATTGTCTACAATTCGTCCTCCACTTGTTCTCCATTTTGTAGTTCGTTGTTTACGAATCGCTGATGTAGAAGAAGAAGCAAGATTCAATGGTGTTAGCGACACTAATCCTTCAGATTGTTTTTGCAATTGTTGCTGTTCACGTGAAATACAGTAATTATCTTCAGCAGCCATTTTTGCGCACCAATGATGAACTTTGAGTTCGCATTGATGACATTCTTTACCGATGTTTGCCCAGATAACTGCACCACATCCTGAACAGTAAATGATTCGTTTATTGTTTGGTTGGACATCCAAAAAGAAGTGACCACGAATAAACGATGAAGCAATCGCTGATGAAGACGTTAAAGAAGACTTGTGTCGTTGTTGTTGTTGTTTCGAAGTTGTTGAGTCGAAGAAACAACAAATTTTACGTAAATCTTTTGTCATTAAATGAGAATATAAATGTTTAATTATAGTTGTCAATGAAATTAATTGCGCCAAAATTTGCGATGATCCTGCACATGTTGTTATCGTTGAATTCGATGTGTTTGTCATTGTTGTTATCGCTGAAACAGGAGACGTCGTTCCAACAGGTGTTTGACTCAATGATTGTTGTTGTTGTTGCTGTTGTTGTTGATTATGCAACAACTGTTCATAAACGAACAACAAATTATTTCCACTGTATTCATAATTATAATCATTAAGAATTGCATTAAATAAATGTTGAAATGTTTGATGCGATGGTTTAATCCAATCGTATCCTAATCCAATTAATTGTTGTTTTTT
Source organism: Leptotrombidium deliense (assembly GCA_003675905.2). Classification (NCBI taxonomy): domain Eukaryota; kingdom Metazoa; phylum Arthropoda; class Arachnida; order Trombidiformes; family Trombiculidae; genus Leptotrombidium; species Leptotrombidium deliense. The sequence goes on from NCKV01000352.1 coordinate 6,567, forward strand.
GTAAGCTTCAATTAATTTCAATGTTAACTGTTTCGACTTGTCTTCAAATGGTTTAAAGATATTGTTACGGAATTTTTCTTCGTCAAATTTATCTTCATTAATGATTTGATTATAAATTGAATTTAACTCATCTTGCGTTGATTCGTAATAATTTAACGGCGATGAATGCAACAAAAATGTTGTTAACAACGAAAAACAGTTTTTACGTAAATCTTGTTGTTGTTGTTTAAATATTTGCGATAAAATGTAGAAAAATGTTGAAGAAAGTGAATGACGTTGATCAATTAAAAATTTCAAAAAATTGACGAAGAATTCATTACGTTCTTTGCACAATATATCAACACTATATTCACCACCACTATCACTTAACTCCAGTCCACCACCAGCATCTCCTTGAACATCGTCTTCAACACATTCTTCGTCTTCATCGTCAGATTCCATTGAAATGATTTTATGATGATCATATTGACCGAATGAATGCGATTTCTTTGTCTCAGTCTCATCATTTGATGTTTGCTTCGATTTATCATGTCTTTGTTTTTTATTCTTTTTCTCATCTTTTAAGTAGAAATTTAAATTTTCAGCCGACAAATGTCTTCGTTGTTGTTGATGTTGCTTTTTATCGTCTTTACTCGCAGGTGTAGTCATCATCATCGGTTGAGCTTTTTCTAACGAATCTTGACACTGTTTCAATTGTTCTTCTAACGTTTTAATTCGGATTAAAGTCGATTGAATATTTTGTTGATGTTGCTGTTGTTGTTTATTTGACATTGCATTTGTATTTGTTGTCTTCGATTGCCTCAAATAATCCAATTCATTCATTAACATTTTTCGTACAGTTTTCTCTTTTTCACGAACAAATTCCAATTTAACATAAAGATTCGCCGGTATCGGTGCAGTGATTCGGTTTTCATTACCAGTCGGTGTTGTTGCAATCGTTATCAAACTTTGTTCTTCATTTTGCTGATGAGGCTGCATATCGTCTTTCGATTGTTGTTGCTGTTGCTGCTGTTGTTGTTGTTGTTGAATCATTTGCTTTAATCCGAGTAAAGTTAATGCAACATAAGAACCACATTCTTTGATTAAATTAACAACTTCAGAATGATTATATTTCGTCACCAGAGTTCCGTTCACTTTAATAATTTGATCGCCTGCTCGTACACCTGCTCTATACGCCGCTCCGTCTAATATTTGATTACGAATATGTAATTAATACAAATAACAAAGTAAATGAGTCATAAACTTACCGCTTCGAACGGATTCAACGAAAACCGGATTATCTCCGGAAACTCGTAATCCTAATCCATTCTCATCTTTTTGGATGATTACACAACGTTGACTTAATTGTAACTGTTCTCGAATGGAAGCAATTGTCGCTGTTTCCTCTTTAGAAGCTCGTCTTTGTTGCTGCGTTTGTTGTGGTTGCGATTCTTGAATATTTTTAATGGACGACCTTTTGTCGACATTCATTAATTTATTGTTTACAAATGAATCATTAAAACGTACCCGAATCCGATCAAATTTTCAGACATTTTGAAAGCGAAAGAAGCATTGAAAGCGAGAATTAAGCGAGAAAACGAAGCGAAACGAAGCGACAAGAAATCCTCCCTTTTTTTGTGTGAATGAACACATCAAAATGGAGACGAAAGCATAGTAATCAAGTAACGCCATCTTTACGCATTTATTTTCAATTTTTAATTTAATTTATATTTTTTGCAATAAAACGACTAACAAGTGTTTTGTTTGTTTGTTTGTTTGTGAAGATCAATTTCATTTTTGTTTTGTTTGTTTACAATTAAAAACATTATTTTTCTTCTTTACAACAGAAAGAAAAGAAGAGAGAAATAATCTTTTGCCAAAGGCACCATTCGACAATATATTTGGAAACAAAAAATAAATATGTTTCATTTGTTTCACGATTTTCGAAAATAAACCGTTTATCTAAATTTAGTTTCTCTCCATTCAACAAATTAATATTTCCTCACAATTATTTTATCATATTTACAACCGCAAAGCACCGAAAAAAGAAAAAACAAAATCGAAACTTAATAATAATAGAGTTGTTGTTGTGATGAGACAAGAGAAGAGAAGAGGCAGTGATTTTCTTTTCTTTTCCTGAGTTTTTCCACGTGAAAACGGAGCCAAAACACAAATTTTTCTCTGATTTTGAGCAACGATCAACAGTTTACTTATATGTGTGTTGTTGTTGTTTGAAAATAAATTCTGTTGTTTGTTTCTTGAGATACTTTTAAGGAGGTTCAGATAATAGTTGTTGTAATAAACTTTTCTTGTTATGTTCTTGATTGCGACTTGAAAATGTTTCATTCTCTTGAATCTAATTCATCAATAATAATAATAATTCAATTTTAATTAATTCATATTTTCATAATTACTAACCATTCGATGATCGATTGATTGATTGTGAACTGTTGACGACGTTGTACTTGAAGAATTTGTCGATCTTTGATTACTTGAATTTAATTCCGGAAAAATTGTCGTGAAAAGAGAAGAAGAATCACAAACTGATGAAGACGTTGATGACGAATTATTATTGTTGTTATTATTATTCGTATTATTATTAAATGCCGTTGTTGTCGATTCGGACAATTCTAACGATAATCCGAGTGCCTCCAAATCAGCTGCAGTTAAAGATTGACTTGTACTCAATAAAGACGAAGAAGGACTCGTTGATGACGGGATTTGAAGTTGTTGTACCTGTTGTTGTTGAGTTCGTGCGCCAACCATCGCTCGAATTTCTTGACGAACAAATTCAGACGCTGACACAGATCTTGATTCTTGAAACGTGAATTGTTGTTGTTGCTGCTGCTGCTGTTGTTGTTGACTGCTTGTCTCATAAATAAACGAAGTATCGATTGATTGACGCGGAGAATTCAAACGATTCGTTGTAATCATCCGTTGCTGTTGTTGTTGTGGCTGTGGTGGTGGAGTTGCTCCAATCGGTGATTGTTGAAACTGATACTGCTGTTGTGGTGTTGATTGCAGTATCGGAGATTGACGAGAAGCAGAAGAACTCGAAGAGGAAGAAGATGGATGAGGAGAAATGTGCGATGGTGAATTTAACGAAGACGAACGATTTGTCGGCTGTTGTTGTTGTTGTTGCGGTTGTTGCGTACTTCTTTGATTACTACTGTTAAATCTAATTCCACCTAATGTTATGTTGTTGTTATTTGTTGTAGTCGTTGCAGTTGTAATCAACGGAGGAGCAGCAAAACCATTTGCCGACAATTGTGCATTTAACATAGGATTCTGTTGTTGCATGCGATTATGTTGCTGTTGTTGCTGCTGTTGTTGTAATCTAATCTGTTGCTGTTGGTTTGTGGATGGATTCGGAGTCAACGGAGGCCCAGGAGACGATGATTGCCATTGATGAGGTGATTGATGAGTTGCTGCCAACGGAGAATTTGGTGTGTTTTGTAATGGAGATGGAACATTAGTTGAATATGGTGACATACGTGACGATGATGATGAATTCTGTGATTGGGATGTTTGTTGCGGAGATGGACTAGCAAACGGTTTCATTTGTTGTTGTTGCTGTTGTTGTGGTGTTTGCGGTGAATACGGTCCACCGACTGTCGTCGTTATTTGTCCAACTCGTTGACCTCCAGGTGACAACTGTTGTTGTGGTTGTCCACTTAAAATATTGTTAGTATTGTTTGTATTTGAATTCGTTGATCCAATTAACGCAAATCTTGGTGATAATTGTTCATTTCTCGGTTTAATTTGAAGAGCAACATTCGGCGCAATTGAATTATTAAGTATTTCAGTCATACTTTCCGGAAATATCGATGGATCTTGAGGTGTTTGCATTGTTAACTGTTGATGTTGTTGTTGAGCCAACAATCTCTTCTGTTGTTGTTGCAGATTCTGTTGAACCATTTGAACTTTTCTTCTGTCAATTAATTTCATTCGTTCGCCAACAACAGCATTTCGAATCTGTGGAGCAGTTACAATATTCGGTTGTTGTGGTTGATGAGGTGATGGATTAAACGGAGATTGTTGTTGATTGAACTGTGGAGGAGGTAAAGAAGATGAACGATGCTGAATTAAATGAGTTGGAATCCCGGAATGAATCACACGACGAATTAATTGACCAGCAGCGGCAGCATTCGGCTGTGTTTGTTGTTGCGGAGTCATAAGTATTTGTTGGGGATACGCCGGTGGAGGACCGATCGGACTTGTAGCAAATTGAGGCGAATATTGAGGTTGTTGAGCACCAAATCTCGGTGTTGTTGGTGTTGTTTGATGTTCAAAACTCATTAACTCTCTTTGAATCGCTGAAATCGCTAATTTATCATTTAAATCCGGTGGAGTTTGCGGTGATGTTGACGCAGACGAAGAAGCAGACGATGAAATTTGTTGTTGTTGCGTTGCTTGAATAGCAACATTCGGTGGCGGAGGGTCGAGCACATCATCTAAAATTGACAAAATGTCATCCGGTGCAGTTGTCGTTTGATTGTTTGTCGGTTGAACTCGTAATGTCGAAGTCGGTTGTTGTTGCTGTTGCTGTTGTTGTTGTAATACAGGCGATGGAGGTATAGAAATCGGTACAATACTTGTTGGCGTTGTTGTTGTTGGTGTTGCATTTTGCTTGTTTGATACGCCGTCGATAACATTCATTTCTTGTTGCAAACTCCAAACATCGTCCAATATAACAGATAACAAAGGATCAGAAGATTGTGCTTCATTCAATGAACTTAACAACGGAGGCGTAGTAGTGGTCGTCGATGTTAATGTTGACGATACGGTTGTTGTCACTGCCGCCGCTAACGAGTCCAGAAACGAATTCACCGTTTGCGTTGGTGGCGGTGGAGGTGGCGGAGGTTGCTGTTGCTGTTGAAAGAACAACGTTGTAGTGGATGACGAAGACGGAGAAGTGAGCGGTTGCTGTTGTTGCGATGGATGCGTCGGTGGTTGTTTCAATTGAAATCTCATCGCATTCGAAGTAATTGGTTGTCGAATTTGTTGTAATTGACCTCCAGTTGTTATTAAATATTGTTGTTGAGGTTGAGGTTGCTGTGGTTGTTGCTGTTGAAGCGAAACATTTGAAACGGAAACAATAGCACCACTCGTTGCTGAAGTAACAATATGCGATGAAACAATTTGTGTCGGTTGTGTTACAGTTTGTTGTTGATTCGGTGTATGAATCAATTTCTTCTCTAAATTTTTTGGTAATCGTTCCTGTGGCACTTGAGATACAATCGAAGTTGGAATCGATATCGGTGCAGCAGGAAGAGTTTTTGGTGTTTGAGCCAACATTGACGCAAGCATTGGATTTTGACCAGCGAGTTGTTGTTCTTTGACCACTTTTTTCGCAATACTCGAACAACTCGCATCATTGTCTTTACGTTTCTCTCCTTGTTGTTGTTGTTGCTGATGTTGTTCGCCATCTTTTAGTAGTTGTTGAATTAAAATCTCTTGATTCTTTCGATAAGTTTTACCCGAATCATCATCATTTAATAATTTCCTAAGCATATTATTATTTCCTTTACTCTCATCGTTTTCGGTTGTGGTTGAAGTCGTTGAATTGGACGATGAAGAAGCGGTTGTTGCGTTTGTTTGTACTTCGTCTTGATTCAATAATTCTCTTAAAATATCATTATTATTACTATTATTACTACTTCCATTATTATCGTTAATACAACTTAATCCACCACCAGTCAATAGATTGCGTAATTTCGTGGTCGCTGTTGTTGTCGTAGCACACGACGACGACGTTGATGCAACCATTGACGTCGACGACGTTGCAGCAATCGTTGCCGCAACCGCTGCAGCAGCGGCGGCCGCTGACGTTGTTATGGTTGCTGCATGTTGCAGAAGATCAGTCGGTGAATGTGTTGTTGTCGCTATTGAATGGGTTGTCGATGCACACAACGATGTTACATTCGCATTACTTGTCGTCGATGTGGTATTGTTGTTGCTGGTGTTCGTATTGGTATCTTCGTAATCGGACCAAACATTTGAAGTGGAAGGAAACATTTCATTTAATCCAAGACATTCGTTTAAAGAAAATTCGTTTGAATTCATTGGCGACAATTGAAGATTTAATTCATCAGTTGTTGATGCAGTGGTTGACGATGTCATTGTTACTTCTTGTTTGACATTGAAAAGGTCATCTTTCAGATCATCATTTATTATTGAATGTGTCGCCATTATAAAATCTTGATTAGATTGTTGAAATTTTCTTGACTTAGTTTGAATTTGAATAAATTTATCTCGAAATAATTTAAATCGATAAAATTGTGATGAATTGTATCCAGGTTTACTTAGAACATCTTTTAAATGTTGTTGAATCTTTGAAATATCATCACGATGAACAAATTCGGTAACATATTTACCAACAAAATGATTTGATTTAATTAAATGATGAAACGATGAACCACTTGTATCAACGGCAGTTATTTCACCATTCAGATCCATTTTAGTTGAAAATGATTCACCAATTAATCTTCCAAAATTAAATGAATCTTCTTCTTTTCTCGTTCTTCTTGCCACACAAACCAAACAAATTTCTTCATTTTCATTCGTTAAATGATCTTTTAATGGAAACGGAATTAACACTGATGAAATGATCATAGTTTCCCATTTATTCTTCATTTCTTCATTAATCATAAATTTACAATTAAAACAACGTGTAAACTTGGATTGAATTCCATCTGATGCTCCGTCAATGAAACACGAATTGAATTTGCTTTGATCACATAAATCAACAATCGTATAAATTGATTTATTCATCAACTCATTCTAATTAAAGAGTAATTAAATTGTATGCTTAATTAATTGTACTAATTACCTGTTTAAACTTGAGATAAGACACAACATTTTCGGAAATAAATTCAATTTTCGCTTCCTTATTAATAACAAACAAGAATCCATCCAATGCTTCTAACAAAAGTGGACCAAACACTTGAGATGCTATTATAGTTGGTTTAGATGATGATACTTCACATCCCTGTAAATCTGAATTCGACTCTTTTTCTAAATCAAATATAATGAAAAGCGATGAATGAATGAATGAATGAATTACAGATTGTAGTATATAATGTTACCTGATTTAATGATTCGAATTTGTTTAACAGTCTCTTCTAAAATGGCGCATTTATCCGGTTTAACAGAAAATGAATTCATATCCGATAATCTCGAATAAATCAATTCGGCCAATTCTTCGATGTAAACATTCTCCTGATCTCTTCTTCGCTTCTCGCTGATATTTTTTGAATTACATTTTCTTTCTTCTTCTTCATCGCCTTCACATTCAATTCATTTCAATTCTGAATCGTTATATTAATTAAACATACCTGTATTCATTAACATATCATTATTATTCATTCTTAACAACCATTCATTGCATTCAACAACCAAAATATTCTTTTTAAATAATTTTGTCAAACAAACAAAACATCGATAAAATGGCGAACAATTTGTGTTTACAGGCTTTACTGACGTCAATACTCCAACAGAGCGGCGGCTTCAATATGGGATCGTATATTAATTACACACTATTTCAATGCTTATTTTCTCTTTCAATTTCATTCTTTTTCATATGTTTACGCATTTAAAACGATTTTCATAATCACAACACAACGTACATAGCATAATACAATCAATGCGATGCATACGAAATGTTGATTTGTATCGCAATATGTATTGTATGCGACGAGTGAATTTCAATGTCACCCGTATCTCGTGTACAATGAACGCACATTACACGTTTTGTCCCAATTTCACATTTACAGTGAATTGCGAACGAGTAACGAGAGTGTGAAACAGCAGTTGAATTTGTATTCTTTACTTTGACATTCGTTGTACGGGTGACTTTGAATTTGAAGGCCAATCGATTATCACTTCAAGCAGCCATTGACAACAAACACAAACATACATGTAAACTTTAATTGAATAGTGTTTATCCAAATGAAATACACTTAATGTGCATGAAAAGTGTTTAATTAGTGAAATGTTTACGATTTGAATGCGTTTAATTGCGGAAATGGACGAGAAATGAGTTACACAATGAATGCACTTGTTATGTTATCCCTCTTCTTGGAACCAATGAACATTTGAATTTGTGTTAAAATGGGCGTATTCATTGAATGTAGACAAGTGCGTGGACTCCATTTGTTCGATCGATTATTCGTCGACTTTTATTCACTTAACATTGTGAAGCATTCAAAAGGAGTTCTCTTCTATTCTCTAACATTATTAAATAATTTAAAATTCATTTTCATTAATACAAATGATTTAATTGTGAATTCACTTCTATCATTTAATTGCATAGGAAAGTAAAGAGTAAGTTGAACAACAATGATTCGTTTTTCAATTAAAATTTTGTTTTTATGTTTGATTGACGCCCCTTTTTTGCTCAACAACAAATTTATGACAAAATTTTATTCGGCTTAAGATTTACTTGATTTCTTTTTATGATTCATAGAAAGTCATTAGCAAAATGGTGTACGGTAACGATGGAATGGAATCATTGATTCCAATTGTGAATCGTCTACAAGACGCATTCACTCAATTGGGTGTTTCGTTTGCACTCGACTTACCGCAAATTGCTGTTGTCGGCGGTCAAAGTGCCGGAAAATCTTCTGTACTCGAAAATTGTGTTGGAAGGTAATTAATTGTCAACTCTTTTCATTAATTCATTTATTCATTCATTCGTGAATATTGTTTACGTCATCGTCGTCATGTCATTGATTCATTCATGTGATAATTTTGCAGAGACTTTCTTCCTCGTGGATCTGGAATAGTTACACGTCGACCATTAATATTACAATTAATGAATTCACATATGGAGTATGGCGAATTTCTTCATTGTCGTGGTAAAAAATTTGCAGATTTCGATTCAATACGTAAAGAGATCGAAGATGAAACAGATCGTGCAACTGGCAATAATAAAGGCATATCACCAGTTCCAATAAATCTTCGTATTTATTCGCCACATGTTCTTAATTTAACGTTAATTGATTTACCCGGTTTAACAAAAGTTCCTGTTGGCGATCAACCGGCAGACATTGAACATCAAATACGTGAAATGATTTTAACATATATACGTAAAGAAACATGTTTAATATTGGCAGTTACTTCGGCTAATCAAGATTTAGCGACTTCGGATGCACTTAAAATGGCGAAAGAAGTTGATCCTGAAGGATTGCGTACAATCGGTGTAATAACTAAACTCGATTTAATGGACGAAGGAACTGATGCGAAAGATATTCTCGAGAATCGTTTGTTACCATTACGACGTGGTTACATCGGTGTTGTTAATAGAAGTCAAAGAGATATTGAAGGAAGAAAAGACATCAGAATTGCTGTTGAAGCTGAACGCAAATTTTTTCTCGCACATCCATCATACAGACATATGGCTGATCGAATGGGTACACCATATTTACAGAGAGTATTAAATCAACAATTAACCAATCATATTCGAGATACATTACCAGCATTAAGAGATAAATTACAGAAACAATTATTAATCTTAGAGAAAGATGTTGAAGAATATAAAAACTTTCGTCCTGATGATCCAACAAGAAAAACGAAAGCCATGTTACAAATGATTCAACAGATGCAAACAGATTTCGATCGTAATATCGAAGGAAGTGGATCAGCTGCAATTAATACATCTGAATTATCTGGTGGTGCAAGAATTAATCGATTGTTTCATGAACGATTTCCATTTGAAATTGTTAAAATGGAATTCGATGAGAAAGAATTGCGTAAAGAAATTGCATACGCTATACGTAATATTCACGGTATACGTGTTGGTTTATTTACACCCGACATGGCATTCGAAGCGATCGTTAAAAAACAAATTGGACGATTAAGAGAACCGTCATTGAAATGTGTTGATTTAGTTATTGCTGAATTAGGAAATGTTGTTAGAAAATGTACAGAAAAGATGAACAGATATCCCAGATTGAGGTAAACATATGACCGTTGTTAATTGCGGTGTTGTTATTTGTTTGTTGTTGTTGTTTTAGAGAGGAAACTGAACGAATCATAACAACACATATAAGAGAAAGAGAATCGAGAACAAAAGATCAAATCTTATTATTGGTTGATGTTGAATTAGCATATATGAATACTAATCATGAAGATTTCATTGGATTTACTAAGTAATTACTTTAATTCATTTCCAATATCTTGTAATATGTTAATTGTTAATCTTAATTACTATTAGTGCATCAGCTCAAGCAGATAATACAAATTCAAAACGAAAATTGGGCAATCAAGTAAGAAATACAAACATAGTACGTAGTCATGTAGTGCATGTTGAAATGTTATCTTAATCTAAATGTTAATAATCTTTCACTATCTTCTATATTCCTATGTACTTATGTATGTGTGTATTATATGTAATTTAAATGATGATGATGTTAATGTTGTTAATGGTAATTGAAACAACAGGTAATTCGTAAAGGTTACATGTGTATTCATAATTTGGGAATTATGAAAGGAGGATCAAGAGATTATTGGTTTGTATTAACATCAGATTCAGTTTCATGGTTTAAAGATGAAGAAGAAAAAGATAAGAAATATATGCTTCCATTGGATGGATTAAAGATTAAAGATTTAGAAGGAGGATTCATGTCACGACGACATACATTCGCAATCTTTAATCCGGATCAACGGTAAATATTTCCTAATTATATTAGAAAATGAATTAATAAGAAATATGTTCTTTAATTAATATGTTAATTGTGTAATGAATTTCAAAGTAGAAACGTATACAAAGACTTTAAACAATTGGAATTATCATGTGAATCGCAAGAAGATGTTGACTCATGGAAAGCATCCTTTTTAAGAGCTGGTGTTTATCCAGAAAAAACACAAATCTCAGGTCAAGAAAATGGTGAAGAAACGGTTGGTGAAACTGGAACATCATCATTGGATCCACAATTAGAACGTCAAGTTGAAACAATCAGAAATTTGGTTGATTCGTACATGAAGATTGTAACAAAAACATTTCGTGATTTGGTTCCAAAGATTATCATGCATCTCACTGTTAATAATACTAAAGATTTTATTTACGGTGAATTGTTGGCCAATTTATATGCATGTGGTGATCAAAGTACAATGATGGAAGAAAGTCCTGAAGAAGAGCGAAGACGCGAAGAATTGTTGCGAATGTATCATGCATGCAAAGAAGCACTCAAGATTATTGGTGACGTTGCAATGCAAACCACGTATTCACCTGCACCACCACCTGTTAAAGATGATTGGTTACGTACGAATCCATCGCCGACTCCACCGTCACCGGCAGGACCACCGCGTAATATGCCGCCGATGTCCGTACCACCGTCGAAACCGATGTCTAATCATATACCGCCGCAAGCGGCGCGTGGAGCACCGCCTGCACCACCCGGTCGGCCGGCGCCGACCATACCTGGACGAGGCGGTGGAGGACGTGGAGGTGCTCCATTACCACCACCATTGATACCGTCGTAAGTTGAACTATCATGTTGAGTATAATTTGTTTAATTATGAGTTACTTAATTATTTTCTCTTAATGTGAATCTTAATGAACTAACTTTTGTATTCTTTCATTTCTAATGCTGCTATGAAGTAGTCGTGGAGGTGGACCGTCGATTCCACCGCGAGTGCAACAAGCTGTAACGCAGGCAGTCACTGATTCTCTGCTAGACGCCTTTGGAATGCCTGTTCACAAATGAACGCTTTTTAGTTTAAATTTGAAAAGTGAAACAAATAAGTTAAAACAAAGTAAAAATTGAGTCTAATTAATTAATTAATTCAAATTAGTGTTTAGTTGATGATGATGATTACGAAAAAGCGTTCATTATATTCTTCTGCTCTCTATCTACTATCTTTCTCTCTCTATCTCTCTCTAATGTTCTCTATATATTAACTAACTAATTAAGCATAATTATAGAGTTTGATGTGAATTGATTGTGAATGTTATTTGATTTAAATTAGGAGACCGGTTCCGACGATTCCTCCACGAATTCCTGATCGACCTGGAATTCCATCGTTTGGACAGAAATATGAATGAAATAATGAACACTCTCTCACACACATTCCTGTTGGATTTGTTTGTTTGTAAATAGTAATTAAAAAAGAATATAAATAAATGTGTTTTAGTGTTTAATGAATTAATATTGAAATGAATTCTACACATTTTTTCAATTTACGCGCGACATTAAAACAACAAAAAATTTTATACAAAAGATAAGAAGAACAGCGGGAGAGAAATACAGCAGAAGTGAAGAAGAAGATACACAAGGAAAAAGAGATACGGAGTGTTGTGAGATGTTTACGAAGAAGTCTTTTTCTTCTTCCATTGCATTTGAATCTTATTGGATTTATTTTGATCCACTTGTTGTGCCTTATTTAATACATCCATCGCTTGTTTCTGTGCTTCTTCCAGATGTTTTTGTTTCATTTCCATATCTTTCAATGCTTTCAATTGCAATTGTGCTTTATACATTAACTCTTCTTCTTGTAATTGAGAAACACTTTTCTCCACAATTAACGGTTGTTGTTTCTTTGATTTTAATCTTGGATCCATTCTTGGTTGTTTTGTATTATTTACTTCAATTATTGTATTTTGTTTCATCTCTTCTTCATCAACTTCCATTGCTTCTTCACTTTTCACCGCTTCCTCAGCTGATGTTGCTGTTGCCTCGTCTTCATCCATTAACTCGTCGTTCAACTTTTCGTCTCCGTACGTTTTCACAATTGGATCATCAAACACTAAATCAAATTACAATTAAGAATGAATGCATTGATTA
>NCKV01000353.1:0-19327 GCA_003675905.2 Leptotrombidium deliense
ACTGTTCATTTCGCGACAAAAATTGTGAACGTGCGGTTGTGTATCTGAAGAGGGGACACAGTTTTGGTCCCGAAACGTCATACTTGAAACGTTTCATTCATTTCTGAGTTTATTACAATCGCAAATTAAAAATTTCATTTTAATAGTTTCAAAAAATAAAGCGTCTGTAATAATTGTACTCTCCCTTTGATTATTTTTCTGTGAACTGCGAATGTTTTCCACTTTAATGGTTTTATGGCGCGAAAAGTTAGCGCGCTTCGGTCTCTTTATGCAATGGCGCAAACAAATATAACTACATATTTCAAAGTTCTCGATAAAAAGAGACAGTTGGACAATTCTGGCGATTTGAATGAAAGTAAAACAAACAAGAAAGTAAAGAGCATTCACGACGAATCAGAGAATGTTGAAAAGCAAGCAAAAGTTACTCCAGCGTTATCAAGCAACATTGGTGTTTCTTGGTTTAAAGCACTCAATAATGAGTTCAAACAACCTTATTTCAAGAAGCTCAGTGATTTTTTGACAGAGGAAAGAAAGCGATGTGTAGTTTACCCTCCGGAAAATGAGGTATACACTTGGACTCGAATGGCATCGATCAGTGAAACAAAAGTGGTAATAATTGGTCAGGATCCTTATCACCAGCCAAAACAAGCACATGGACTCGCTTTCAGCGTGAAGAAAGGAATTGTTTTGCCTCCAAGTCTGCGGAATATGTATACAGAATTGAAAGATGATATTGACGGATTCGTTGTACCAAATCATGGCGATTTAAGTGGCTGGGCTAAACAGGGAGTTCTGTTATTGAATAATTCATTGACAGTGAGGAAGGGTGAAGCAAATTCGCACTCGTCGATTGGTTGGGAAATATTAACCGATGCTGTTATAAAATGGATCAATGTAAACATGTCCAATGTAGTTTTCCTCTTGTGGGGTTCTTTCGCGCAACAGAAAGGAGCTGTGATTGATTCTAAGAAGCATCTTGTATTGAAATGCCCCCATCCTTCTCCACTTTCAGCTCACCGTGGATTCTTTGGTTGCAAGCATTTCTCAAAGGCCAATGAATACTTGAAAAAACATGGAAAACGTGAAATTATTTGGGCAGACCTTTAAATGATTTCACACATTTTAGTTACCATTTTCTATTAAGTAAAAAATTTCGGAATTAAGGAAAGTCAACATTTTAAAATACAAGTATGCTATAATTTCACTCGTTATTTTATTGCAAGTTTCCATAGTATGTTTATCATAGATTCAACAATTTCGTTGTAGAATGCCATTTAAACTACAAATTATCTAATACAACTGAAAATATAGTGAAAACGAAGTGAAGTTTTCCTAACTGGAAATATCATTTGTTCAATAAAAATTGAAATTATAAAATCACTCATTCAAATGCTGTGTAAATATTTCCACATATGATTGCAGTTTGTCTTGCTTATTTTAATAAGAAACATTTGAAAATATCCGGTTCTGCGTTTTGAATAATACCATTAAATTATTACGGTATACTGGGTGCGGCGAAAGTAACCAGAAAACCCGAACTGATTACATAGACACTAATTTTCATTTCCGGAACTGATTTACTGGGTTTTAAGAACCCTGCATTGACAGTTTGCAGACACTTTATTTAAGACATTATGTTTCTTGTCTGCAATCTTTGATTTGTTTATACATTCACTTACATTCCTTTTAATTCACAACATCTCTCCACATTCCAGTTTCACTCTGTTGTGTTAAAGTTTAAACAATGGTGCGCGACAAAAGTAGTGCGAGTGTCTCAAGTTTGGATCCGTTTCTTACCATTTCTGAGTTCTTTGCAACTCAAAAGTATTAAATTTTTGAAATTGATATCCATTGCGAATTAATTAAGTTGAGTGACAGTGCACTCTGCAATGGTGTGAAATGTTTCGGAAGATCATTTCGGACGTCCACTTCACTGTGCCTGCAATACTATTTCTCTTGTTTATTGTTTCTAATTTGCACTCTATCGCAAAAAACACATCTGCTAATTTTTAACTCTGAAAATGCATGCGAAATACATTTTCTGTTCAGTCTTTCTCAGTGTTTCTCGCGACAATGTTGAATGCTTCGGTTCAATGTGTAACTTATGAGGGGTCACAGTTCGGACCCGAAACCGCCATCTTACTCGTTTCACGCCATTGCTGAGTGCATTGTCACTCAACTCAAAAATTAAAAAGTTTATCGATGTGTTTGATTCAGTGCGTTTACAACAGTGTTCGATTGATCGCAATGGAAGAGCAGTCCCTTTCGAGTGTAACATCCATTCGCGCTTTCGTTGTTTGCTGCCGTTTTCCTTTTCGCTGCGAAAACACTTTCGAAGCAACGAATATCGTCGATATGTCAAAGACAACAAAGAACCGTAAGCGGTCTCTGGATAGCTGCAGCAGTATTACTGATTTTGTGGTCGATAAGGAGGTTCCAATTAAAGAGCACAACAAAGAGTTGCTGATGCAGGCGTTCGAAAGTAAGTAACCGTCATATGTTCAATGTTCTAGAATCACTCATTATTTTTCTCCCAGAACCGACACAAATCTACAGATATTTACGCAGCCGACATGCATACTCGGTGAGTGAATAAATGTCCTCACGTTAACTGGTTAAATAATTCAGTTTCATAAATTAATTGTTTTGATATTGAATTTATGTTAATTTGCATGTTTCTTTAAAATTCTTCTTATATATTTCAGCCAATATTTTTAACTCGAACATTGAGTTACATGAAGCATAGAATGTCCAGAAAGCATGGAAGTCGGAAAGATTTCCACGTTGAATCATTAGAACGGAAAATACGAGAAAGAGCAGAGGGTGATAGCTTGCAAAGGTTTGTAATTCAATTGTAAACTTTTGATGGAATTGTTATTTTCAGGCAGCAGAATTTAGTCATCTCGTTGAAATGTTTTGTTCCAAATAATTGCAGACCCGGTATGTGAGAACATATGTTTTTTAATTCAACTAAATGTGTAAGATTAAACTGCAATTTCTGCGACTTGTATTTTTTACGTATGAAATCAATATAAGAACGCACAGCATGCATGCATTAATATTTTCGCAAATTATCGCACAATGTTTCGTAGTCTACTTCATTAGAAAACCTTCCTGCAAAACGCATTGTGATTTTAACTCTTATGATTTAAAGCTTCAGAGAAGAATTCTGTTGTCGTCGATATAACCCTGCAAAAGGTTTGCCATAAAAAGAGAAAGGATACAATCGCACCCGTTACACCCATTCACAGTAAGTTGTAAATTATTGTATTTTAATCGAAATAAAATCGTGTATCTTCAAGTTGCAAAACGAGAAATTCCTTATTCGACACCCGAAAATGTCCACTTTGAAACAGTTGTCATAAACAAAGATCATTTCAACAATCAGAGTAAGAATCTAGTCAAGACTTACTCGCTTCTATTCACTGCAACTGTAAAAACAAGCGAACCTTTGGAATGCGTTACAGAAGCCAATGAAAGCAATGAATTATTCTCTTTGAAGAAACGAAAGATAGAAACTGTTGGGTGTTACAAAGCAGAATTAACTGTATTCGATAGGAATCAAAGATGTCTTTTAGAAGACGGGGAATACGAATTGATTCTGCATGAGTGCTCTAAATCCGTTAATGGATCACATTTTGTGCGCAATAAATTTACGAAATGGGAAACAATTGCCAACACAGAAGATGATTTAAAAGAAGTTGGTCCTCAATTAATGTTCGACTTAGCTTGGAGCTCCATTAATGGATATACTCAGCCATCGAAGGCGTTGTTAGTCGACGCGAATAATGAAAACAGTTCTTTAGTGTCTAACACAGCGCATATCGGCATGTTAAATAAAAATGAATCTTATCTATCGCTAAGGAGTGAAGGAAAATTAAGTGTTGAGAAGAAAGAGAAGAAACGAACTCGTGTTGTTTATCAATTTGTATACAATAACATAATTTTGCAGCAAACAAAAGCGTCGAGTGATCTTCGTTGTCCGTGGTGTAGCGTGGCTTGCATGTATATAAATCCACTGATGAAGCATCTGCAAAATTGTCACAGCAGATTTAAATTCCATTATACTACAGAGTCTAAAGGTTGTCGTATTGATGTCAGTATTAACGAATTATTTGATGGTTCATATGGTGGAAATCCACAGGATATGTCGCATTCAACCACTGGTTATGCATTTAGTAGAAATGGCCCTGTTAGGAGACAAGTCGTCACTGAAGTATTTGTTTATAAAACTAAAAAAGTGGCACAAAGCAGTACCGATTTTATTGATAATGATGACGTTGACACCAGTGTACGTCCACTGGTTGCAGGTCACAATCGCCTTTACTATCACACAAACACTTGTATGCCTATCAGTGCGGAAGAGATGGATGAAGACAGTGAAGCCGAAAATGATCCAGAATGGCTTCGAATCAAAACTCAACTCGTAAGGTTTCATTAATTGTTTCCTTTTGTAAATTTATATCTTAACAGATGATCGATGAGTTTACAGACGTAAATGAAGGAGAGAAGGAGGTTATGAAACTATGGAATTTACACGTTATGAAATATGGGTACTTTTCAACGTTCGTTTGTCACGTTCTTATGCTTACATTTGTTTTGTGTAGTTTCGTCGGTGACTGCCAAATCGGTGTCGCTTGTAACAAATTCGTGGATAACAATTGGCGTGAAATTCAGTCGAGAAATTTATACAATAACTTTGTAACACATCTGAGCAATCTTTACGATTTCGGGCTTTTAAGCGCCACCATTATGCGGTCAACAATTCGAAGATACAATCAATTGTGCGCTCGAAATCAGTTCAGTGAACATAAGGACATGTTACAGTCAAATGATTTAAAACACGAAACAACGAGGAATAAGTGTTGACGCGTATTTACAATTCGTAGACTGCACGGCAGAAAATGTACATTATATTTGCTCGTTTGTAACAAAAAATTGCAAAAATGTAATCAATTTTTATTTTTCACAATAAATTCATCACTTCATAAATATTATCCGCTCGTAACTCAATTGGAGGAAAATACAAAAAACAGATTGAATAGGACAACCGAAAGTGGACATTTATTAACATTTATTCGTAGAACTGCAGAAAATGTATATTACATCTGCTCGTTTGTTGCAAAACTTTGATAAAATGTAATCAATTCTTACTTTTCAAAGTAAACTCATGAATTCACCATTGTTATTTGATTACTGCAAACGTAAACAAACTGCGAGATCAGTGAAGAAATATAACTTAAAAATAAATCACTGATAAACAGTTGATCAAAAAATGACATAATTAAACTGAAGAGGAATAAAGTTGAAAAATTAAAAACGTGACTTGACTTAATTAATATGTTCATTGGAAGACCGAACGCTGAGCGCCGCTTCACAGAAAACAGCCCACTCGACGACACAAAATGAAAGTGTTCCAAAGGCACTGGTTATGGCTAAAATGTATATTTGTACATGCAATCCAAACAAATTTGCGTAAATGAAAGCCACCGCAGCAGCAATTGATTGCACGAATTTAAACACTGCAAATGCCGGTGCACTTTCCTGTGAATATACACTGCCAAGAATTGAATAAATTTGCGTGTTGTAACAACTGTCTCCAAAACCGAGTAAAAAGCTACAGAAGAGTGCCAACGGAAGACTACGATGTCAAGTTAAATTGTCAATATTCGCATCGTATAGTTATTACGTTAACATACCTGCTTTTAATGAACGCTAAACTTAACGTTTCTGAAAGTGATGCATCAGAAGGAAGATTGTAATAAATTATTGAAAAAGCCAACATATGCACTACGAAGCCAAACAATATAATCGGGTCCCTTCCTTTTTTAATTGTTTTTGATCCTAAAATGCCGAATATTGCACCTCCTAATATTTCACCAGCTCCGATAAGCATTCCTGAGATGCCGATGAATCTCTTCGGATCTGGAGCTAAATCCAACGTATATCCAATTGCAGTTCCATAAACAACGCTGAAAAATGCTAACTCTAAACCTAATTTGGAAATGAATAAAAACAACGAAAAGAAAGCGATTTTACAAAACAAACCTGTATATAAAAATGTCACACAAAGCAATAACATATTTTTTGTTTTAACCAAAGCGAACGCTTTTGCTGCAACAAAACTTCATTAGAATATGTTTTTTGCAAACTAACAGGAACGAATGTGTGTAAAGATGCAAAACATACTCAGTGCGGTAATTGGACCCAATGGTTCTTCAGTCGTCGTTTCATCTCCATTTCTCGGCGGTCGTAAAAAGACCATTAAAATTGTTCCCAGAACTCCAACACTTGTCAAAACGGCGTACGTTGTCAATCTTGTTGATGATTCAATTCGATCCTTTCCTTCAAATTGAAAGTAAACGAACAAATTTCCAAACAATAAACTACACTGTAACATTGCCCAAAATAATCCACTATTTCTTGCCATCGTTTGAGCATTGCTATTCAGCGTTAAAAAGTTTCCTTGTCCAGTCCATATTACTAAATGAGAAAAACGGTTTTTGAAATTTGTACTATCAAAATAAGAAATCTCACTTCCAGCTCCTAAACCAACAATTATTGATACAATGTAAAGTCCATAACGCATTGGATATAAAAAATTTGCAACAAATATACTGAAAGAGAAAACAAAACATTAAGACCAATAGTGTAAAATTGTTTACTTAGCAGTGTTAATTACACTTAAATATTAGGTACCGAGAAAACAATAAATAATAATCGTTATACAATAAAGATAATTGTTTTTTACGAAGAATGCACATCGCAAACATGTATTTTTATCGCGCTTTAACCGTGCAAAAGTTCTTTCATCTCAACGTATCAACATTAATTAATACGCTTTTGAATATTAAAATTATTGACAAATATTCTCATGTTCAGAAAAATGCAGGCAATAAAAAACAACATATGTTTCGATTTCACGTTTTAAATATTTAATGAAATGTGGGACACTTGCAATTATTTACCTTCAATGTAAAAGTACTTCGAAGTACTTGACAAATGAAAGGATCAAAAAAGTGATAAAGACACACATTAAATGATTTCTGTCATCAAGCTAACAATTATCAACAATCAATAAAAGTTCTTCTTAATTTGTGTTGTCAATTAAAAAATTATGTCAATGTTATTCGGTTAAAGATAATAGTGGTCAACACAAATAATTCGAGGCAAATGCATCAACGAATATAAAATACCGTCATGTAAACATCTGGAAAACTACTCATACTTCCTAAATATAGAGAAACAAAAATAGATCCAAAAATGACCGATAATTGCACTGCAATTGCTCGCAATTACATAGAACATACCAATAAGTGGCGGCGCCAGCAATCATTGCTATTTTTGGCCCAATAACGGCAACTACAGACGGTGCGATCCAATTAGCCACCGAAAGAACTCCGTAAATAATGAAGAAACTGTAATATCCTTTCCACGGTGTTCCCCATTCTTTTTCATATTCGTCGTTCACGCCATCGATTACCGCATTCTGTCAATTTTAAAACACTTGTGAATGTTTTCAAAACTAACGCAAACTACGTTTGCTAATTCATGAGCGCTTCGTTTTGTAACGATTAAAACAAATATATTATATAAATCGCATTCACAATCATAATCGCACCTGAATCATACCACCCGTTTGGAAACTGGTAAACACGAGAAAAAATGATAGTCCCAATAGAATAACATTGTATAACGCTGTATCCATTTCTCTCACGAATTGTTTCACAGCAGTGATGGTTAGCACAATCCGACGGGTGCGTAAACAAGAACGAAACAAAACGCGAACAAATCTCGCCAACGGCATTAACTAATCATTTGGAGGAGGCGTTTCACTCGAATTGAACACTCTTTTTTCTTGTTTCTGCAACGTTTTCGTACATCAAATACCGGTGATACGAATAATTATGTCACGCCCTCATTTCTTCCGTTTTAAAACCAGTGCTTACTCGTTAAAGATCCTTTCAGATCGCTGAAATGTTAGGTACATACGCACTCCCGATATCATTTATTTCGATACTTTGGCACACTAAAGTGACGAACGAATATTGCCGAGTATGACACACGCTGAAATCTAAGAATGCATTTGTTTCTGTGACTAATTACGAAGAAAAGTTTAATGTTTACATTTTAAGAAACAGATTAACAAAAAACACCGACCGCTTGCACCAACATCAGAGCCATCTGCGAAGGATAAAATTAACGAGTTGCTATTCAAAACACGTGACAAAACAGCACGTGTAAAACATGGGTTTCGGTGGTCAACGAGGCGGAGGATTTGGTGGTCGAGGAGGCGGCCGCGGTGGGAACTTTAGCGGAGGAAGAGGTCGTGGCAGAGGAGGAGGTCGCGGCGGCGGTGGATACGGCGGTCGCAGTGGAGGCTTCGACACTGGACCTCCTGAATACGTACAGCCTTTCGGTGTATTTACCCATTCGTGTGAAAATGAAATCGTTGTCAAAGCCAACATCGAAGATGTTCCGTATTTCAATGCGTTTCTTTACTTGGAAAACAAAGAGGCTGTTGGAAAAGTTGATGAAATATTTGGATCCATTCGAGATTATGTTAGTTTAATGAGTGTGAATCTTTTAATTCCCATTTTAAATGTTTCAGTCAGTCTCTGTGAAACTTGAACAAAACTTCAAACCGACATCGTTTAAGCCAGACCAACCATTGTTTATCGATCCAAATAAGCTGCTACCATTACAAAGGTTTCTCCCGAAGCCTCCGGGAGCAGATAAGAAAAGCGATGGTCAAAGAGGAGGAGGCCGCGGTGGCGGCGGAAGAGGTCGAGGGAGAGGAGGACGTGGTGATTTTCGTGGTGGACGCGGTGGTCGTGGTGGTGGTCGAGATAGCTTTGGTAGTGGCGGTGGTCGCGGCGGCGGTAGCCGTGGCGGAGGAGGCTACGGAAACCGCGGTGGCGGAGGCTACGGTGGTGGTAATCGCGGAGGCGGTGGCTACGGCGGAGGTGGTAATCGCGGTGGTGGCGGAGGATTCCGAGGCGGCAGGAATTACTAATTGTTGCCCTTCGTTAAATTCACGTACACAGATTTCATTGAAGCACTCATTAATTAAACAATTATTAAAAACTTTTAATGAATTTGTGTAAGCAAGTTTACACTGCATTTGTAACAGTTTGTGGTCAGTTACTCTGTCGCACTCTTGGAAGGATCGATTGGCCATCGCAATGTTCGCTGCTCGGTGTCAGTAATCAGAAGTGTGTTCGTTGCCAGTGGTGATAATTTACGAATCCGGTTGCAATGAGCGTCGTCTTGCCAATTGTAAAGATATTGAATTTAGTTGTTTACTTTTTCGTCGTTGTTCATTCAAATGTGAACGGTGAATGTAAAGTGCGCAAAGTGGAGTGCGATTGATTGGTGTCACTCTGTTCATACTTGGAGCTGGACGTTGTCCTAAAATACGAAACAGTTTCGGATGTATTTTGAAAATATATGTACGAAACGATTTGTTTGCGAAGCCGTATATAATTGGGTTGATAGCACTGTTTGCAGTTACAAACAAGTGTCCAACGAAGAATCCAGCACTCATCCATTTTGGAATCTGGTTTGAATGTAAACAAATAGTAATTAATGAAGTGTATAAATTTAGTTGCTTACTCTCTCCAAACGGTACAAAAAACGGTAAAACACAATGATTTGCAATGGTAACCAACAAACTGCAGCGTTAATTAAATAGAAAAACAACATTCGAATTATCTTTCGACGATGGTCCAAAATGGCTGCACTCGTTTCCTTTCCAAGTCTTTCTTCGTATGTTTTCATTTTAAACAATATCACTGCGTATACAGTGATCATTACCAGAACTGGAACGTAAACAAGTAACGATATCAAAGCTAACCAATATGAACGCAGCATAACATCCTCAGCGCACCAAATCTGTGTGTCAGTCGATAATCATTTGAAATTCAAATTTTAGAAGAACGTAAACAAAAGTAATTAGTTAATACCTCGACAAAATCACACCATTCGCGTGTTTTCAGGTGTTTGCGAACCAAAAGCGGCACTGAAATAAGTAGCGATGTGATCCAAACGGTTGCCATTATAATGAATGTTTTTGCATGAAATGTTTGACTGAGTGCTGCTGATGAATTCCAAATCAGCAGAAGACGGTATGTTGATATAAGTGTCAACGAAAGTGCACTCGCTAATACACACGTCACTGCATCGAAAGTATGAATTTATATTAAGAGAGGTAATGAATATTCAACATTAAAATTTGAGAACTTAATCTGATCAAATAGCGAACTGTAATATCCTTATTTGCGTCACTGAAAATGATTAATTATCGTTCAACATTTCGTCTAAAATTCTTAATTTATTTCCTTTTTTCTTTTCACTTAACTTTAATAAATTTCTGGTGAATAAATTGCGTTAATTATGAACTGATGGAAATAAGGTTCGCTAACTTTTCTTATGTAAATTTTAAAAAACAATGAATTGTTGACATCGAAACAAAAGGCTGCGAACTTTTTTTGCGAAAACAATTCGAATTCATTGTTATGATAATACAAATTGAAAAATACTCTCACAATCGTTTTATTCTGATTAACGCTAATTAAAAAACGAAATGCAAATCAATTGGACGCAGTTCACTGTGAAATGTGACGAAATTATGTCTAATTTTACACAAGCTTTTCGAAGTTAAATATCAAAGGTAAATAAATAAAGTTTCATTTTTTATTCTCTTATTAACACTACTAACAAACTAATTTCAAACAAACTTTGTGTGCAAGTTTATCGAAGCGCATTACCTTTCATTATGAGGTCTAAATAAAATATGCAACAAAAATGAATTATGAGTTACTTCGCCACTGTGTAAATGTGGCTTATGTTGAGCCATTGACGCGAGTTTTAATCGGTACACAAAGACGACGGAAATCAAGTCATAACGCTGTGTGACACTATTCAAAAGTATTCCCTATTCAACATGAGAGACTCGCAAGAAGTGAAACTTTCGAAGAATGCAAATATCGATTTACAATAAAGAGTAAGAATTGCTGAAATATTATGTTTTTCTTACTTTTCGAGAAACTTTCAAATTTGCAGTAAAAGGCACCTAACACGTATCTGTCCGTTGACATGTCGTTTACGAGAGCTGCCCAAGCACAAAATAATATTGACAACAAATCGGCGATTGCCATGTTGCTGATGAACAAGTTGGTTATGTTTCTGCTTTCTTTAAATTTAACGACCACATGAATGATTAAATAATTTCCGATGAGTCCGATAATGGCGATGATGGCGAGAACCACAGATTTCACTGCTATTTCCCATGCCGGTTTCGGATGTAGTTTTTCGCCGAAACTAAGTTTCTTCAAAATATTGAAGTCAAAGTCTTGAAAATCTTCTGGAATCGTAAAGTTATCAGGAAAATTGCCGCATTCCCTGCCATCCGGCATAGCTACACTTCGCAACAAAGTATCCATTTGTGTTTACGCAGATTTTCACCGCACTTTGCAATAATTCATAATTAAAAACTGTTGCTCATCGAAAAACGAACATAAAGAGTAACTTTGTTTGTCACGCAACGACGACGACGACAATAGCGAACAGCAGTACATTCGTTGTGTGTGTCTGTGTGTGTTCTCTTGGCTGGGGAGCGATAAACGCAACGCTTTCAATTGCGATTAAATCATGGTGACAACAAATGAAACTTTGAAACGTTTATTGCTATTCAATCGTGTTAATCGATATCTTTCTTCACTTCGCATTCATGTTTTATTTTCACTTCGCTTTTGCCGAATCCAATCGAATTCATTTAATAACTTTTATTGTGCACATTTTATCAATAATTGCATCCTCTTCTCTTTTCATCAAATCACTTTCGAATTAATTTAGCCATTATAAAATTGAAAACGCATGCAACTTATATAATAACCTTGTTCCTCAACACTCAATCATCATTATTGAAAGTTTCGTTTTTCAAAAAACAACAAATGCGTGGATAAATACAATTTTTGTTATTTTTGGTACTATAAACCTGCATATCTTATTTCGCATTTCAAATTGCTTCGTTTTTATTCCTTTTAGTTATTCATTCGCGAGTAACGTGAAATGTATCAAAAAACGAAAAAATAGATGAATTGCTGTGTGGAACTACGTTATTAGGTATTATTACCAAATCCTTTTTATTTTGCCAATTTTGTTCTTATTCGAGCACGCAACTTTAGTTCGACAGTTTGTTTTTGCAAATATTTGCATCCTCTCAAAAAACAATACATGAGTAGACATACATCTAATTCACCAGAGAATGTTTTTAAAATCGTGGGTTGAACTTGATTATAAACTTAAAATAGAAGTAATTTAAAAGTTTTGTTTTGTTGTTTTTCACGCGTAA
Source organism: Leptotrombidium deliense (assembly GCA_003675905.2). Taxonomy (NCBI): domain Eukaryota; kingdom Metazoa; phylum Arthropoda; class Arachnida; order Trombidiformes; family Trombiculidae; genus Leptotrombidium; species Leptotrombidium deliense. The sequence goes on from NCKV01000353.1 coordinate 12,356, forward strand.
TTGTAATGTAATCAAAAATAAAATGCATACATTTACTTGAATATGCCCTGAAGTAATTTAAAAATTCGCTGGTAAACCAAATTATCGTTTAAAATAAACATTAGTTAATTATCAGGTAATGAAATTACAAAAATATGAAGCAAAATTATAATTGCCTGAATGCTATCATTAGCGTTGGCAAGCAAACAAGATAATTATAAACAGCAAAACATTCAATTTTCTTAAAAAAATGAATTAAATCGATGGGACATAAATGTTCGGTAAACATTAAACGATATTTAACTAAGCGGTTAAATAATGAATTACAAGACCAAAATTGAACGAACAACTTCTCCTTTATCAACAATTTTCGTGTGATTTTTCGAGAACTTACGAAATATGGAACAATAAAAAGTTTGTTGCTATCATTCAAAGAGAAAGATTCCCACAAAGCTAATTCATTGCAGATATTTCATTTTCGAAGAGTTCTTTATTCGCAAAAAGCAACTCGCAAACATGAAATTTGAAGAGTGAAATGAAAGTGAAACAGATAACATGGAACAGATTAATATAAAGCTTAAACTTGATATTAAATGAGTACATGTTGTTTGCATCTGCTATTGCTCACATTTTTGCTTCAATTTTCAAAAATGGAGCAACAAATGTGTATGAAGTTATGCGAACTTTTTGAAAATGAGCAAATAACAAAATATGACAATATTGAATTTCACAAAGCAATTTGTGAATTTTCATTTTATCATGTTCGCTTTGATGTTATTACTGTTGTTCTTTCTGCTGCCTACGGTAGAATAGTGAAGAATGAAAGCACACTTCTCGATTTCATTTCATTTATTCAATTCGATCGATTCGTTAAACAACGAACACAACATGTGTAAAGTGCTTTTTGCTTTTTTGCTTCAACAACGCAATTAAATTTTTGTGATAAATAGGATTTAACGCGATTCTCACGTTTCAAGGTATAAGCCTTTTTCGTTTACAGTGTAAACTTTACACGTACTTCTTCTTCAAAAGCTTTTCAACAAATTACACCAAAAGTTAAATGCGTTCACGATAAATGATACTTTTGAGAATATTGAGAAATTTTCCGTACTGCTTATGTGTTTGAGTTTGAGTTTGAGGTTGTTTCAACATGCATATGGTTATCATATCATTTCATTTGTATTATATTTCCTTATTCATATATTTTGTTGCAAGCTTGCAAATAAACATCAACGTCTGAAAATTTGCATTTCTTATGATTCCGGGAAATGTATTAAAAATAAAGTTTATAAGTTTTTAGTAAAAAGTTAATTATATATTTGACAATTTCTTTTTCTTTGTATTGCATTTTATTATTAAATTTTACTCTTATTCTGCAAATGTGACATCGATTTACATTAAATTAATGATGGCGACAGAATTCATTTGTAACAAGTTGCGTTCAGGCAAAATTGATTAAGATGAGACACTGCAAAGAAAAAAGTTGAAAGGTTCAAGTTAAATTTAAATTTAATCAATTGAGTAAAATGTTTTGACGAAAAATTAAAAAATGCTAAATTATGTTGAGACTTGTAAATTTAAATCTGCTCCTGGTGAATAAATTTTCTATTTCAGTTTCACGTGTTTACAAATTGGTATCAAATCAAATCCTGCTGATAAATACCCAAATTCGCGAGTTTTAAAATAATTACAACAATGTTGACGAATAAAAGTCAACATGCTTTTTCAATCACCGCATCGCTGCAGGCGAATTCATTCTAATCACATCGTACAATTATGGACACAAAAATGTGCAAATGCACATCAATTTTGCAGTTGAAGCAAATATAAACTTCTTGTCTAAATGTGTACGTTGAAGTTCATTAATTTAAATTAAATACAGTAACGGATAAAAACAGAAATAAAAAGCATTATTCATCATAGTGAAATGAATGAGAGAAGAGTGTGTCAATAGAATTTGCCAGCTATTATTAGCCTTCTATTTCACAGGAAATAATAAAAACTCGATAAAGGAAATCGAGCGTTGATTACAAAATTATTAGACGTGATTCTTTGTCTGTGGTGATCAAGTGGTTTATCTAAAGATATCTGTGCAGAAATATCGTGATGCAATGCTTTTTTTGCGGAAATTCGTCTCATAAAGTTCGGATTTTGAAAAGCGTTATCCAATACTTCATTCGAAAGTTGAAGATTGATAAAATTGATATTAAACGTTTTACTGTGATCTGTGTGATGAGTGTGATCACTAATAACACATGGATGTTATTTTTATCTCAACTGTTCTCTATTTCGATAACAATCGTTGCGAGTTTATTTTTAAAATAGTGCTTCTTAATGGATCATTGATTCGAAAAGTGATATTTACAAAGTTTCGCTTGAAAGCAAGTATCACTATTTTCGAATTCCAAGAACTGCGGTCAAAAAGCGATGGCAATAATTCAAAAACAGTTTATTTATCTGAAGTCGAAAATTTATTTTGTTTTTTATCGCGAAAGAAGCAAAGAAATAATAAAATATTTCTATTGCGTTCACTTTATTCGCAATAAACTTAAATTTCGGAACATGTCATACGTTCGCGAATGTTACGAAACACGGTTTCACTTTTAATTTTTGTGCACATTCAATTTGCTCTATATAAATGTAGCGGAAAACAGATTTCATCACTAATTCATCGTCTGGTTGCATCGCACTTTTCTTTCTCATTCTTCTTTGAACCACAAATTATCATCGAAAGCAATCACTCGACGTCAATTGTTTCCATTATATTTTCGGTAACTTTTCAAAAAACAACAATAATAACAAAAGAAATTTTTGTAACTGAATTACATTCTTGATCATTTCGGAGTGCATTTAATTTACACAGCTCTGCTTTTTACATTATGCATGCTCTTGTTCGCAACAATTTCGCTCAAAACTTTCCCATACATGTACATGTGTTATAATAGTAAATTAAATGAAGTCAAGTTTGACTCGAATTTTTTATTCAAATTCAAATTCAAATTTGATAAGAAATATTTTCAGCGAAAACCATTCGTTAAAATGGGATTTTAAAATATACTGTTGCTATAAAAGTTTAACAATACTTCATTATTATTGTACATTTCTTAAATTGCAAGAATTGTTAAATGCAGTGATGAGCTTTTAAAATCGTTTATTCGTTTGTGAGCGAAGAATGCAAAGAAAACGCAGCGTAAAAAATCAAATTGCATCTCGGTTTTCATTGCGAACATTTTATTTTCTGAATTACATCACATCTGATTTTTTCACAGAGACTTGGAATTTAGAAGCAGCACATGTTTCTCGTGTGGTATGACAATGAACGGTTTTATTAGAAGAGTGTTTTGTGTGCAAAGAAAATTGCATTCTTTGAGCGACAAAGTGAAGCCAGTTCTTTAATTCGATTAGTGCATCAATTGAAAGCACTTTATTGCTTCTTAAACTTTATGTAATATAGTGCTGTGTTTACTCGTGTTTCTAATCGCTTTTTAAACGAACGAAGCAAAAAAAGAGAAACATAATTTTTTAAAGAGAAATTACGAAAGCACAGCACAGAGGAGCAAACGCTGGCGCAGCAAGTTGCATGTGTGTATTGCGATGCTCGAGATGAGCAGAAAAGTGCGAAATGCATCAGAATGCATCGCAATCGCAATGCACATCGTGAGTTGGTCGTCGTCGTTGTAACTTATAAACTCAAGTTAATTAAATCAAGTGAATAACGTTTCGCGACACTTCACATCAATTCAATGTGTTCACTTTTCAATGTTGTTTGTTTGTGCGTTGTGTGGTGTCTGACGAGTATTCGTAAATATGAGTGAAGAGTACATTTATTACGCGGATTCGCCAATTGGCGGTAATGAGACTGCAATCATGGAACCGTTTGAAGAAGCGTTAAGCAAAAGAGTTCAAATATTTTTAATATGTTTATACACTGTGACCGCTGTTGTCTCGTTGTGCGGCAATATAACCGCAATTTGGGTATTATTTGTTGGCAAACGTTCTTCACGAGAGTTGAGAATATTTTTGGTCAACCTATCCATGTCCGACATAACGATGGCGTTATTTTCGATTCCGTTCACATACACCGATTTCATGCTTAACCGATGGATATTCGATCCTCTCTTTTGTCCGTTCGTGCAATTCATGCAACTTTGTTCCGTATTTGTAAGCGTGTACACATTGACTGCGATTGGAATCGACAGGTTAGTGTGTGACGTCTTCAGATTATTTATAATCGTTAAACAATGTTTATTATATAATGCAATGCTGCGAAAGTGTATCAAATTTAATCTGCTTACGTTGCTGCACACTTCACAATTTTGCTTCTCTTTCATCTCACTCACAATGCATCACTTTTGACACTAAGTTTTCTTGAGACGACAAATTTTCAGATTGCAAGTCTTACATCCAAGCACTTGTTTTCATAGACTCTATTATGATTTGAATGTTGCTAGAGTTTCAGGTAATTGAATTCCTTTGTGAATAAATTAGCGTTTATATTGAAATATGTACACTTCAGAAACATTTCTAGCAAGTGTTAATTGAATCGACACTTTCATTACATTTCGATTAAGAAATCAATTTCGCCGTTGAAGCTTTCAACGAAACGCTCTTCATAAGAAACTTGAACAAGTAATTATTTCTTGCTGCAGCAAAATGAGTTGCACTGACATTGGATGATGATAAGTGTTTTGTTTATAATTCTCTTTTTCATGCAATTATTTTCTGTTCGAGTATTATCTGAAATGTGAGCTGTAATTCAAAAATATTAATTATTGATGTATTTGAAATAGTTATGTCATTTTCTTTATTGAATTTTGTTAATTTTTGCTAAAACATGTCCTAATTATTCAGACATTATTTTAACATTTTATTCAATGTGCTTATAGATTGTATTTTCGCATGAAGCCTATCTTCAACATTTCGACTCAGCAAAACCAAATTAAACAATAATTTTTCAATGCGTTAACAGTTGATTATTAAAATGTCTACAACAATGACTTCTTTTTGATACTTTTTATAACGAAATTTGTCAAAATGTAATAATAATATTGTTTCATACAATTTCGAGATATAAGCACTCCGTATGCTATAAGTTCACAAAAATATGATTTCTCTCAAATTCAGCCTATTAGGAATTGTCACTGTAAACGCCATAATGCAGCAATTCCTGAATAAGGCAAATTATTCAACACTCAGCGTTAGTATTTTGTTTCACTCTTGAGACAGCTATAGTCAAATGTCGTTTCATTGAACCTATAGATGTACATGAACATTTCATTAGTATACCTGTTTTGTAATTATTTTTTGAAAATGAATATATTTTTAATTTTCAATGAATATTTGAAAGCAATATTTTTAACTTTACTTTTGAAAAGTCTGCAAAGTGAACCGAAACATAGCGCATAATTAAAAATGACGTTTTACAGTAAAGGATGTAATGTAAAGTTTTGATTCGCATGCAATTAGCCTTTGAAATTGATACGATTACATTTATGTCTAAATATGTATATGCTTTTCATGGAGTAAAGCGTGCAATTTAGTTGGAAAGCAATATTGTCTTTTAATGTAAAATGTTACATTATCAGTTTCGTAATTAAAAATTGTCAGAATTAAAACGTGAATATTATCTTTCACCACTTTGCAATTAGTGTAATTGTTACTTATTATTATTAGGCGTTGCTTTGCGCGAAGCAATCATTTTGCACAAAGCAACTTCGTATGTTTGTGAATCGAATTTAATGCACAGTGCACAATCAAATATTCTTGTCTTATCTTGCTGAATGAGTTTCTTTAATGAACATTGAAATTGATGCGCAAAGATGCTGTGCATGTATCCGCATCACTCAAATACATTAACAACTAGATGATCGTACGTACTTGTAGGCGTTTACGTCAAACGAATCTCTTTTGAAATACGACTAATTTTGTGGAACATAATTATAGTGTTTCTGTAACTATTATTAATTGTCCAAAATGCGGCACAATTTTGTGAAGTGAACATGTTGATTGATGAACACAATAAATTTATCTGCATTGAAAATCGGTAATTTAATAATATTCATTGTTTTGCGGAAACAAACAACATTTCTCATCTCAATGAAATCAGTTTCACTTTACTCTCTCGAATTAGCGAGAATGAAGGGGCAAAATACACATAATACACTATGTACTAAGTATGACGAATGAATTGAATAGCTTGTGCATCAATTTTAAATTGTAAATACAAACAATATAAAATTGGCATTAAATTAATTATATGAAAAATGTAATATTAAAATCTGAAGAAAACTAAAATTATTTCAAAGTGATTAATTAAACGTTCATTTAAAAGGTCAATTTTTTAGCTTCGAAACGCGGATTTAAAATAAACTATTTACGACATCTGAACTTGAATTAATTAATCGTTTGTATCAAATTACATCGAAACACTTTGGTGATTACTTTTCACTAGAAAACATTATTCAAAAGCTTTGATTACATCATGAAACTTTTGTGTTAAAAATAAACGTAAATACGTAAACACAACGTTCGCAGCTTAAAAATTAAAGAACAGTTGTTTGTGCATGCAGTCTTCTTCAATTTGCTTTGTTGAAAACAAATTTCGTTGTCTGTCTTATCTTTGTTGTCGCAACACAATTTTCCGAAATAAAGTTTTTCGAAATAAAGTAAAATTTTCACTGAAAGTTTTTAAGAATATAACTTTTCTTGTTATTTTATAACAACTATTTATAAATGAACACAACAATGGTCCTAAAAAATTATATTTTCAAAATGTCACATATTTCTCGAATTACAAAATAAAAACATGAAAACTTTGTCTTGCACTTATTTAATGTGTTTTAAATCCAATTTTAATTGAAGTAAAACAACGAAAAATTCATATGAATTTTTTAAAAAGAAAGAATTGCGACATTTATCGCTCTTTATCATTACTTTTCGCTTTGAACTTTTTTGCATAAAAACAATTAAACCATTTTTTATTCATAAATCACG
>NCKV01000354.1:0-19315 GCA_003675905.2 Leptotrombidium deliense
TTCTAGTGTGTTCCGCACGACTAGCAGCGCGGCGAATAACGTAAGACACAAAAGCAATATCATTGCTAATGGGTATCCAACGTTTCGTCTAAATGCAGAAGCACGCTTCTGTTGTTCAAGTTCTTTGCGCTTATTTTCCAGTTCATTTAAAGTCTTCGTTAAATCGGAGACTGATTGTTTCTCTTTGTCGAAACTATCATTTTTGTGACATCTCCTGAAAATAGTGACTGGAGATGAAAATGGAAACCTGTAACACTGCGAATCAAGTTCGTTGTAATGGTTTAACAAAAGTGAAGGTAATGACTGTGACTTCGATCGTTCCAATGATGAGTTAGCATTTGCTATTTTACGTCTTAAATTCATCTCTTCTAAAATTGCCACTTCGTATTCTTCTTGGATATTTCGTAGAAACTTAGGTTTCACAATAAGCTCTCCAAAAACGGTAAATAGTCTGGCGATTCCGACTGGAGTGCATAAAAGGAGTAATACTACTCCAAGGAATGATACACATGAATACAGGAACGGCAAGTATTGCCACAGTGCAAAAAGGTTAATTAGGTTAGTGTTACTGTAGCCAAGTATACAGCAGAGTAAATAAGTCATTCCAAAGACTAGAACAGAGAGTAGCATCAGTAAAATTATAGTTTCGTTAAACCGAGCCATAATGCCTTTACTAGAACCCGAAAATCCTTCTGATTCTGTGAACAGATATGCGAAAGGCAATAAGACAAATATGGATATGTTTGAGAAGAGAAACACGTAGTTCCACAATCCGTGGACTAGTGATTCATTCAACCATTGCATGTAGAAGCTGTCAGGATACAAAAGCAGCACTTCGTTGGTGAATATAGAAAAAGGAAGCAAAAGTGTGGCGCCAATTGACACGGCGAACGAGAATGTACACATCCAAAACGAAATTTTATAGACAAGAGCATCTTCTTCATCCGCATACAACTGCATAACAAATTATTTGCTACAAACAATGACTAGTCACAACTTACTTCTTCTCTCCTTCGTATGTATGACGAAATCATGAAATACGACCAAAGGTAGAGTGTAATAAGGATTAAAAAGTAAATTACGTATTCTCTGATCATATTGTGAAACGCTTGTTCCCTTGGATCAGTTGGAGGATCCGCAGGTTCTTCGAGCACATTCATCGTTTTCCTGCAAGAACTCGACCTGTTAATATCAGTCATTTCCCTTTCAACTCGTAATAAAACTTTATTCCGGTTCATTTATTAAAGGTGAAGGCCCGAAACACAAAACATGCATTTATTATTTAACATTTCTTTCAAATGCAATTATTACAGAAATAATTAAATTTTGAAACATTCAACCGAATAAACAGAGCAATAAAACGGGTCCAGTGCATCTGTAATCAAAAGAAGTGAAAAACAGACGTTATCAAAAGTAGTTTACACTAAGGGCCTTCACACAGAAACTTAATGTTCTCGTCATTCTGTTACAAACAAAAAGTGAAAACATGAAGTTTCCGGTAAAACACGTGAACTGAAACATTTTCGACTATGTCACCGAACTCACCTTTTGCAACGGATTTAATTCAGTGACGCAGAAATAGAAAGAAATGATAAATAAAATAATTGATGATTTGTGGATGAAAAGACGGACATTGACACAGTGTGTCAATCGTTCTTCTTCGGATTATTAACGTTAATATAGTGGTACATCACAACCAAAAGAAAAATTGCCACTCCAAGAACATTCGAAAAGATAGTTAACTGAATGTCTGTAATCATCGTTCAGTTCTAGCCTTCAAATGCAGTTTAATTAACGTTTTAAAAGTAAAAGCTCACCTAAAAAACTGCCACTTCGACTTTAGAATCGAAAACGCGTCAAAAACGAAGGAATCCAACAACGACACGACTGCTCAAATGGCCTTCGTTGCGTCAATCCACAGATGGCAGTAATCAAATTGCATCGCGGCGCCGTTTCGCTTTCAAAGCGCCAACATTGCTTTCTCAGCGGTCGGAACCGCATTTGTATTGCGACCTAAAAATATCACTTTTCTTACACATCTTTTTAATAATTAATTTATCATATAGTAAAATCAGCACTAAATGTCAACACTTTCAAACACAAAATGAAGTGACAAAAGATTTGAAAACAATGCAACAGGGAGATTAAAATTTCGAGTGTATACGTCACCAGCGACGTTCCCTGGCGGCTGTGAAACTCGGTAACGTTTTCATTCTTGTCTCGCTTTGTTTAATAAAAATTAAATCTCCAAAAAGTGGCATCAAAAATGTGCCGCTATTGTTTTAAACGTGTTAAGTTTAAGCATAAATGTGATTTATTAGTTTTCCGGTGAATAGTGGAGTGAAAGTCCACAGGATTACGAATACTGATGCAAGTAGGAAACAAAGGGTAGAAGAATGAGGAAGAATTCCAGTTATTCGTAAGTTTCGCCTTGAGTTTACGTTACTCTTCCGAAATACGGCGATAAACGCAAAACATTCACAAGTGTTTTATGAGAAATATGTTAAAAGCAAATGAAACAAAGAACAGTTAATTGTGTTCAAACATTTGTGTTTTAATCGCTGATCACAAGGTTCGCACTTTTGAAGTACTTAACAATTGCAGCTCCAAATTATCGCTGAATAACGGAACACCTGTTACTCTCATGCATTCTTCGTTTTATTATGTTTTCCTTTTCGTTTCCCAACACTTGCGATGTTTAATTAGTTCTAATGCTTTGCCGACAATCGCTCAACACTGCCGCAATTTTCGATTGCATCCGCGTTGTTTGTTTTTGTTAGATTATTTTCTCGCTCAATAAACATTTGTGAATGTTTTAGCTAAATGTTCACCGAAACGCAATGAGCTGCGAAAATAAAACGGTCGTCGTGTGTAGCCGCATTCACGTCCTTTAATGACATTGCTGCCGAATATTGTTAACGGAGGGCGACACGAGCACTGATTTCTCCATCAATGCGCATCTTGCGATATGTCAAAAAGTTGACTGCTTTTTTAAATCATCCCGCAATGAATGTAAGCGTCTTGTTGCCAGGTAACACAGTTGCAGTGTGGGGTTGTTGTCTCTGTTGGCGGACGCATCGATCGATGCTTTCCAGCGAAGAGTGCAATGAATGGCAGTGAACGCGAAGACGAAACGAATGCACACAATTGCTAGTTGCGAATCTTCGACTCTCAATTAGCTGCGATGCACAAATCGTTAAAAAGTTGGCAGCATTTTACGACTCCGCAAGTAGTTTCAAATGGAATGAAAGCGGATTTCGGATTGTGATTGAACGGCAATAACCGTCAATTTTCAGTCTGGCCTTCACTGATGTCCATGAACCGCACTTTGGACTGACATTCACTGAAAGATAATTGAGACTCGTTTTAATGAATTCATGTTAGGAGACGGGTAACCGTGTAATCCTGCGAAGACCAACTATTTTACGCGTAAATTGTTGTTTGGGTTAATGAAAATTGGTCGCTGATATACCGTTTCGCAGCCTGTGTACTGTTCGCACTGGTCTTCTCGATCGCGACAACCTGAGTCAACATTTAATTCAAATACACCGCAACAATAACAACTCAGTCATTTCACCGAGTGTAAACGGCCGCGCAACAATAACATCGCAAACATTTTCACCGTGTGTCAAAAGCACCGCATAAAATACATCGCAACAACCTTTCAAATAGAGACAGTAATTGAAGGTTATACCTACATATTGCTATAAATTGAGAAAAAATTGTTTAATTAATAATAAAAAAGTTGTCGTTATGTTTCGAATTATAGGCGACAAGTGTCATTGTCTCTGTATATAATTATATTTCATGAATAGTCTACCTGAATGCTTTTTTATAAGTCTCATTCGGTTGTGTCATAGTAATCGAATCAAATGAGAGTAGAGTACATGAAAACATTTTTATTGATAGAATTGGAAAAGCAGCTTGCATTGAAGTAAAACAATTCATCACATTATTTTTAATTTTTTATTAGAGTTGTTGTAACACCATTGCATGTATTAACAATGAGACTAATAATGTTATTCTCAGCGTAGGAATAAAATCTTAACCACAATTCGCGATTTATTTAATCGTAACGTTCAAATGGTGTGTTGTGATCAATTATCATTTTTTGCAATTTTTTCTATTTAACAAACTAATATCAAAACTTCAATCGCCAGCTTTGGTGACATAATTATAAACCGAATCAAAGGTTTACTAGGTCAGACTCAATCTGTAACGACATGTCATTGTAATCGAGATAGTAAGGTGTATACTGTAGTCTAGCGACATGGCATTATAAATCAAAATTGTGCTACTATTCGTCCCCTTTGGAATAATGTGAGATGAATGATATTTCGATCAATAAATTGTGATCACTCTTACTTTCCTTCTTACGATACACAATTTCAAAGGTCACCTTAACCTTTTTAAACTCAAGTCACTGAATTTCAAAAATACGTGTATCTGACATTTTCTCGAACATTTGTTGTTAATCGACGAGGTAATGGATTTATGGTCAAAATAACATGTAGTGATGCTAATTTGCAAACTGGTTTAAATTATTAATTTGATAAGGTTTGATTTATACATATACCCAAATCATTAGTGTACTTCCGTACAAACATCGACGTATTGATATACGAATTATCCACAAATATTATTTATGTTATATTGATAGCAGTTGGTTATTAAACTGCGTTTTAATTCAACAAAGCTGAACGTTTGTTTCGCGAATCTGAAATTTTTAAACTTGCGATATTATTGTGTACAATCGAAATTTTTTGGCATTTTTTGTTTTGCGATATTTTTTACTTGCGTTGAAACTCTATGCGCTGCATTTCCGCTGTGGTGTTTTGCATGCGGCATGAGCACGTACAACGGTTCAGTTTGCCACTTGATTGCAATCGCAATAGCCTGGAGTCGGTGCTGCCGAGAAAACGGACACTGTGATCGCAAAGTGCCTGAAGGCAGCAATCTTTGGTTACAAGACAGATGTACGCCATGTGTTCCAATGAATCTCATTGTGGTGTTCAATGTATTCGCTGGCTGTTCTTCACTTTTTCTGACTGCCTCTATTCGCTCGCGTTTTTACGGTACATTGTAATTGAATGGCTTGCTGGGGAGTTGAACGAGACGCACGAACCTCTTCGCTGTTCTCGATTGAAATGAGTCTCTGGAAGGTTTGCAAGTGTTCGATGCACCTCTAATAAGCGTCGAAATAATTGATTGCAATATCGAAAAGCTGTTGGGCAAGCATCTCGAGTGTTTTGCTAATCTGAGTGCTGCGTTCTCGACTGGCTGTAGCTAAGCCGCGTTAGAGTTACTGTAAACACAGAGTTCTCGGCGAGTTCTAAAGACGGGGTCGCTATAGAAAAAGCGAATGCAGGGGAGGAAAGCAGAGGAGCGGAGAGACGAGTGAGTTTAAAGCCGAGAGGAGAGGAGAGCGAAAAAGAGGAGAAAGAACCCTCTTGTGTTGTTAATTCGTTTGCAAAGCAAGGTTTCTGCGTAAACAGCGCAGAGAAACAATTTGAGCTAAGAATACAGTGTCTGCGATTTGGTGGCGACTGACCGTTGCTTTGCTGCCCCGGGACACACGGGTCAACGCTAGTCTCCATTTCCGGAGCAGTAATCACTGTCTAAGACATACGTTGCGACCACACAACTTTTAAGACATAAGCAGTAGTTGCGAAGTCGAGGGGATGTTGTAATTGCGATTTATTTGCTCGTTTCCTGTGAAACTGCAAACGAACAGCGAGAAGAAGCGAGAGGTGGTTGCGTTTAGTGCAAGTGAGCCCGTAGCACCTGCTCTGCTCGTGGCATCCATGTCCGCACTCCGGATGTCAGACTTGCACAGTTGTTGTTTGCATCGACGTGCGGTTCGTGAAGAAATAGATTGGTACGTGCTCAGAATGCAAACTCTCATCACTTTCCATGCTTTATGCGTTCGATTCAAGGGCGTGGGAATCGTAATAATGCGATCTAAAGAAACGAGATGTACACATCTTAAGTCCATTGCATCCCTTCCTGCGGCTAATTACGAGTCTGACACGCATTCACTGTAATTGTGAATAATTATGAACATCGATGTCCGAATATGCTGAATGTGCAACTATTGAGCCTGTGCTACATTCGTTGAACGTCACGGCTGTGAGTGATCTTAAATGTTGCGTGTTTCGAGTTGCGAGTGTTGTCAGTCTGTTCTCTGCTTTCTCAACGTCTTCCCACTGCTTTCCAAGCAACTTGTTTTTGGTTAAGTTTCCTTCATACGTTTCTCCAAACTTTTATCGCCATTGAATCAAAATTTGGTTCTTTTTATGCTTTTAATGATACATTTCTCGTGAAGGCATTACTTCAGAACCATCTTGCGTACTGTAATTACTGTGGCCCTCTTCGCGGCCGTCATTACCAGCTGAAATTCATACACTCGTTGAGCTGTTGAGCTTACTTTTTGAAGCATGCTTCCTTTTTCTCAGGACACACCTCAGCGACGACATTCGCCACAAACATCGCTGTGTCCAGCAGGGTCACAAATGCAAATGTCTCTATGTTTGTTTATGTTTTCTGCTCGTTCTGATTGAACTGTGGACACTGATTTATTTCATTTTTACGGTCAATTTTTGGCAAACGTCGCATGTGAACATTAATTTGAATGCACACTTGCGGAGGATCTTAGTCTGTCGTCTCGCCTGCGATGTGTTGCATAAAATGATAGAAACATTGCAGTTTCCCTTTCGTTGTGTGATCGGTGAAGCGTAGAGAAGCCCATTTTTTTAAAACTCATTATTGAAGGCAATAGGTTAGACTCGCAATTACGGTCACTCGTCCCTGATGGCTGTGCAGCTATTTGCCAGTTGTTTGGCAGTTAGTTCGCAGTTCTCAGTTATTCTCCATTTTAGAAAAATACAGTAAATCGAGAAAAGGAATGCATAGAAGAAGGCCGTTTGTGCAGCCATTGCTGCATTCAAGTGTTCAGTGTGCGTTCAATGCGATTGTTGCCGATTGTGTGGATTGTTGCCACGTCCTGCAGTCGACATATAAAAGCGTTGCAAAGCGAATGCAACGAACGCATCGAATGCAAGTAATGGTAATGGCCTTGCCTTACCTTACCTTAACAGCGCACAACAGTGGAGCACTGCTGCTCACAGTCACTCCGGCCGTACCCTTCTTTGCTCTGTTCTCTCGTTTCTTTCACGTCTTTCACTTCTTGCAAACAAATAGCCATTGAATGCATTGCATTGCAATCTAAGTTTGCACTGCATTTCATATTCGCTATTTATAGCCTGTTTTCGCACACAACTAATATCAGAGCTCAAATCAGCGTTTGTGTTGCTCAGTTTCGCTTAATTATTGCCGCAGTTAGTTAGCAAAATTAGAGCCTCTTTCGTAATGTTCGATAAACATTGAAAAAAGAAAGCGAAAACGTTATTATAATCGTGATTTACGAAGACTTGTTCACGATTCTATCGCTTTTCTCACTTTAAATATAATCGCACAGAAACCATCCTTAGCCTGCAGCAGAGAACATTTCTGCGAATAGCACATTATTTTTCCATTACTTTTTAGATTATCGTTTGCATCCATTCGAGGCTCAAACGGTTGACTGACCCTTTTGTCCGCCGTGTCTTTCGTCCACCTCTTTAACTGCCCCACAAACGTAACCCCGTTAATTATATTGCGGATTAATGTAATATATAAATGCATGCTCAGCTCTCTGTATTCCGAATGTCGTCAGAGACCAGCAGACAGCCGAATGAAGCGATTGCCTGAGGAAGCGCAATACACATCGCAATCACTGTATTTCAAAGGTTGCAGTGGAGTTAAAACCTGGTTTTTGCGTTCGCAGAGCAGTGCGTTTCCGTTGGGCTTCGATATGAAGTGATGCGTGCCACTTGCATTCAGCATTCACTGATCGACTGCGTCGCAAGTGAATGCGAGTGCATCGCTGCCTGCATCCGATGCCAGTTGCAAGTGATGTGACTCATTCTCGCGTTCGCGTAACACGTGTCTGAACGAGCTTTTTAATCGACAGTTGCGACTCGTGAGCGTTACGCGGGCTTTACTGGATACGTTCACTGAATCACAGTTAGCATCGACGTTCGCCTCGAGAGAATAGCGATCGCCGATCGTTCAAAAGTAGACCCACTTTTTATTCCTTGAAACACATTTTGCAGAACAGCTGCAGTATTGCTTTTTCTCAAATTTTGTCCTAATTTTGCATTTGTAACGCACACCTCTCAATGCAAAGCAAATGCATACGTTTCGCGATTACAAGCAATTAGTGATCGATTTAATTGATGCATGCAAATGGAAGCAGTGATGAGGCGCAAAAAATGCTCTCTTCCGGAGCAGTTTTCGTGTGTTCGACCGACTCCCCTTTTCATTAATGTATTCTCAGATTAACAGCGTTTGCAGAGCGGCGTTGTCGCAAGGATTATTGGAACAATGAATGCGTGCTCGTTTGCATTGAATCGCATTCACTCGAATTCGGTCCGCAGTGAGCTTGCATTCAGTTTGCGTTTGGTGTGCATTCACTGTTCGTTGCATTCAGTTTACTTGAGTTTGTAATAGCAGGCATTGGCAGCTGTCCTCATAAAAGCCATTTCCATAGCGGCACGAATAGTGGTGTGAATGGCGATCTCTCCGAGAGCAGATGTTGCGTTTTATGTGTTCGCCGCTATCGGCAACGAGAACGCGTGCATTCGTTGAAATCATATGCAATCGCATGCATTCGCAACCTTTCAAATCGCACGGCTTTCTTGCCTCCGAGAAGCACGCGTGCACAGCAGGTGTGGGGTAATTGTGCTCGTGTGTCACCTGCCCTGCGATCGGCAGTTGAGTCTTGTGATTCGGCACCACTGACCGACGGCCTCAGCGGTCGGCGCGCGTGATTCGGCTTGCATTGCCAGTCGAGACGAAGATTGCCACTCGACAGCGGTTTATTGATCGCTGCTTACTGTGTGTCTGTCTTTACAGGGTTCACTGTTCGCAGAGCGCTGTGAACGTTGGCCCCGAGGCGTGCAGAAGACGAACGAAACTGTGCGTTCTATGTTTACGGTGTCCAATTCGTTCCCACGTTCGGTATTCGAGCGCAGAGCCGCTGTCACAACTGCTGACTGCTCGATTGCGGAGGGCAGTCCGAGGGCCGTCGTAGGCTCGTCGCAACGACCGCCGCTCGCGGAGTGCGCGCTCTGCCGTCGCGTTCAAGGCCAGCAACGACGGTTAAGGCCGTTAGGGTGCGTTGGAGGCGTGGTTCGTTTACGATTGGCCGTCTCGGAGTATAGATGCTGGTGTCGACGCAGCAGCGAGTCTGTCGTTGCGATGCTTCCAGAGGATTGCGAGAAAAGGAGACGAGAGCGAACATCGACTGACCGCGTGGACCGTGCGGACAGACACGACTCTCTAGTATTTGGGTCGCAACGAGTGTCATCCATGTCTCGCACACCGTATACAGATGCGACGCAATGCAAGAAGGTGACAAATCATATCAAACGACCGATGAACGCATTTATGGTCTGGAGTCAGATCGAAAGGCGAAAGATCTGCGAACAGTCTCCCGATATGCACAACGCCGAAATCAGCAAACGACTTGGAAAACGATGGAAACTCCTTGGAGACGACGAAAGACAACCATTTATTGAAGAGGCAGAACGACTCAGGATTCTTCATATGCAGCAGTACCCGGATTACAAGTACCGACCGAGGAAAAAGGCAAAGACGTGCGGAACGACAAATACGGCGGTGAAAAGTGTGGCAAAAAACAGTGGCGGAGTAAGTGCGCGACAGCCGCAAACACAGCAACACAGCCAACAACAACCAGTTTCAGTGAATGTGAACGGCGCGGCCATAAACTTCGCAGTGAACCCGTCGCGTCTAAAATTCAAGTTGACAATCGACAAAAAACTGAAAGATTCAATGAAAACTCCGCGACGACTGCCACTGCAAGTGACGCAATTGACGACCGCGAAAGTGCCCTGTTCTCCGAACGCGTCCGATGACCCCGCGTCTCCGGAAAGTGCAAACTTGTCGTTCTACGATGATCTGGGATTGGAAAAGGCCGCTGGCGGACACCACGACCTGAGTTGTGAGAACGAAGTGTGTTCGCCAAGTACTTCGGGCGCTCCGAGCGTTGTGCAACTGCAACTCGAACCGTCCATTGCCACCGCGAGTCCGACGAGCGTTTCATGTTCGTCTCCCGCGGCAACCTCCTCCTCAGTCAGTCTCTCCGATTTGGACGACTTGTCGGACGTTTTGCAGCTCGAATCGAATTGGGCGCAGGAACTGGCCTCTTTCAACCTTACGCCAATCTCCGAGTTGGACACTCTCGAAACCGCGAGCAGCTCTTCAGGATCTCATTTCGAGTTCCCCGACTACGCTTCACCGGAAGTGTCCGACATTCTCGGTCGTGACTGGGCCGATACTAGCCTCGCCAACCTTATTAATAGTTAGATACAACACATCTCTATTGAATTTATGAGTTCATTATATCTTTTTGTCGATACATTTGTTTGTTTTCTTTTTTAATCAATAAAATTGAAAGCGTTTTGCAGAACTCGCTTCACTCGCAGGACTGCTTTTCAAAGCAGCATTCATTTACTTTTGAAAGTGAAAAGAAATGTTTGAAAAAATAATTGAATGCTGCGAACTTGTGAAAACAATTCAAAGAAATCGTAACTAAATAATTCAAAAAGAGTGTAATGGCCGATGACTTCCCGTTTGGCACAATGGCCACTTCGCAGAATTCCCGTTTCTCGCAATTCAAAGTCTCAAATTAAACTTTTTCCCATTTAGCACAACTCTTGCCAAATCAAACACAAGTTTCCTAATTGGTAGAACACCACTTTTTCATATCAAACAACTCATTCCGCAACTCGCATAACACAATTTTTGCGAATCACAAAATTAAGTTTTTCAACTGACACAGTGTCAAGGTTGAGAATTTTAGTTCTGTGAATCGGGAAAGCGTTGTAATAATTGGTAAAGTTTCTGATGTGCCTGTCTGCAAACTTATTTTATGTGCATTCCGAAAGTCGTGTTATGTGATTGGAAAAACGTGTGTTGTATGAATCAAGAAATATTTGTTGTGAAATGAAAAAAGTAGTTTAAAGTGAGATCGTACAAATTGTGCGAAATGGCTATTGTGCCAAACGGGATGGAACCGGAGTCGGCCATTAGGTGAGTTCAATGGAAAAGTCATGCGCGGCGCCATTACCTCCGCACTTTTTCATATGCATTATTGAGTGTGTTTGCAGTTAATTTCAATTAAAGTACCTAAAAAATGGCTACTAAACACTTAAAAGTGAGGAAAAAGATACAGTTTTACTGAAAGCAACTGTATCGAAGCTTTCAAAAACTTGTGTTCGCTACGGGCATTTCTTTCGATACCATCGACGCACATCGATACCGTCACTGTCAATATCGATACATCGGTTGGCAAGCAACGGACGCATTGACAGCGATGATCTCAACAATTCCGTTTTTTGCTGTTTTTCTTTGAAAAAGGTGTTTAACTTCAAATAACCTCAAGGAACACAGATGACAACGAGAAGTCATTTCGAAAGCTTTGTTTTATTGCGAAACAAGGCCTTTAAAGTCCGGAGCTTTCCAAAATACGTAAGCATATTTAGACGTATTTGATGCGTGGACGTAATCAGATTTGCACAGGAAAACAATGACTGCGACGAAGAAAAGGTTACACTAATTAGCAGTGACGTAAAATTCAAAGAAGACGAAAGCTCGGATGCAGCTCCTGAGTGGTTTCAGTTGCTTAACGAGTTCAGATTCGAAGCGACCAAAATTGATAAGAAAAGTGAGACTGAAAGCATTGCGCATTTTGTATTTATTGCTCTTTTATTACAGTAAATCAATTGCAAGACATACAAGAGTCACTTTTACGTTCCACTTTTAAAGCTTCCTCTATATTTGAAAATGATTCCGAAGACACTGAAGATAAAAACAGAGAGAAAGAGATTGATTTGAAAAGTCAAGAAATAAGTCATTTACTTACGCGTTTACATGGATTGCTCAATGAAATGAAGTCTTTACGAACCTTAAATCCGTCTTCGAGAATAATAGCGAACATTGTTCTTTATGGAAACAGAGAGATATGTGATTTAACACAAAATTTTCGTCTGTGTCAGAGACAGTATCTTAACAAGATACAAAGTCGTGAAAAATTTAATCAGCAATTTATTATAAATATCGAAGATGCCTTTGAACAGAATATAGACAATTATGAAAAGGATTACAACAACGAAGATTTTACTTTATTTAAGCAAACGTTTAAAGATCCGTTCGGAGATAATAAGTTTTTAAAAGAGCGAGAGTCTGAAGTATCAATAATTTTAAAATCAATAAGCGAATTGAATCAAATATTTCACGACATCAATACGACTGTTGTAAATCAAGGAACGTTATTAGACAGAATCGACTTCAATATTGAAAATGTTCAAAGTCAAGTAGAAGAGGGTGTCATTCAATTGGCGAAAGCTGAAAAAAGCGTAAGGAACTCTAGAAAGATGAAACTTATTTTAATTTTCTCAATGTCATTACTGTTTTTATTGTTGATAATTGTTATTCGATCTTAAAACTAGAATCTTAAGTCCACAGATACACTCACTTCATAGTAGCAGCTTGTATATTTGAGATGTTACAGTCATTGCATGTGATGATGTTTAATGAATTACACATTCTAACTTCCATTTTTACGTGAAATAAACATTTTTATTATTTGTCCCCATTTTATTGGGATTAATATTTTAAAGGAAACCCACGTAATGAAAACGGTGTGACGTTCGTCTGCGTGTATTTGTGATTAATTCGGAATTTCGTGAAACAGTGTGGTAAAAATACACGTTGCGAAATATTTCTTGTTTCTCGTTCGATTAGTGACGGAATCAGATTTTGTCGTTGAAGTCGTTTGTGAAACTGATTAAAAACGACTTCACGCGAAGTCGTGTGTGCATCGAAAACAGAGTTACAGAAACACATGCACTGAGTCGCACTCTCGGCACTCCTGCTGTACTCAACGTACGCTTTGCAATTCAATAAATAATTCACAAATTCACTATTTATGAAAATGTTTTCGCGTGAAAATAGAGGCTTTCGAGAAACGTAAACGAATTCATAACGAGAGTTGAAGCAGAGTTGAAAGTGCTGTAACAAACGAATTGTGTTTTTGTTCTTGGAAAACAGCGTATTCTTTACGTTCTTTACGATCACTCGCAGCGCAGTTCACAGTTAATCGCGCTCATTCAGTCTCTTTTAATCTGATTTTGTTATTTTCTTTTTATTCATTTCTATTTCAATAAAGTGTCTGCAGCCGCGAATCGCAGTCCCGTGTTTTATTGCATTTCTCACGGAACTTACACAACTTATTTGTCGTTCAATGCAATTTCGTGTAATTCATGTACAAGTTATTCGTTATTCACTCATTTCGCTTTCAAAGTATACATGTGCTGTTTTATTGACTCAGTATCTGTGCGTTCGACGAACGACTCTCGACTGTGGATCGCTGAGAGTCCAAAATGAAATGAAATGAATGCACAGTGCACTGTGCTCGCAGTTAATTTGATTTTTGCGAACCGCGCTGTGATTAAGCATTTTTGCAGTTTTTTGTTACACGTTGTTTGCAGTATGGAATGTTAGTGCAAAAGAGGAAACGGTCCGTTTTGTAATTCAAATGCGAGAATCGATTATATGCTTACTGAGAACGAAAGCATCTGTACAATTCACATGTGAAACGCGTCAACAGAACAGCTACACTTTTATTTTAATTCGAACACACGTGTTCTAAGCTTGGCTAGTGGTGTGTACTATACACCGAATGTATGCATCGCTGAGTATGTATGTATTGTATGGCAGACACCGCGAATGCAGACAACGAAACCGTCTGAAACCCAGTGAACGTTAATGTCGCAGAAAGTGTAATAAATGCGCTGTATTTGCTGTATTTGCGGAGAAACGGTCGACGGAAACAAGAAAAACGTTCTAAAAATTGACGTCCTAATAATTGGCTTTCACAGAAGTGATCGATATAAAAAACGGCTCCAATGTTTTCAATGTTGTACTTTCCTAGAATTAGGTTTCAAACGAATGTCACACACGTAAGCAACATCACCAGATTCACAAAACGATGAATTCATAATGCGTGAAGCGAATTTAAGTTTTCAAGGCGCATACGGCCGATGAATATCTCTGCAACGGCTGATATCTCACTTGTAACGTGAACAAAATGTATGCGGGTTTTCGACACCGCGAAATAAATCTATTTTCAAAAACGTTTATTTTTGCCATTAATAATTGCCACACAATGAGAGAAGTCATTTCAAAAAGCAATTAATTTACTTAACAAAATAATGTATTAATTGCGCGTTACCTCGAATGCTACTTTGCTGCTTTCACATTAATGCGAACATTTGCTGTTTCTTGGAATCGAAAAATGACAATGTTTAAACAGCCTTCGTTCAACATCTGGGAATAAAAATCGGTTTTAAATTACTCGCTTCTGATGCAATACTTTTTACGTATTTAAATGTAAACCGTTTTTAGAGTGAACGAACTTTATGTTAAAGCAGTGTCCGTTTGATTCGAAGAAAGCGAAAGTGTTGTTTGTTTGCTTGACGACCACATAAATGACAATGACTTTTCCTGTGTCGCAATACCTCGGTTAATTAATTATAAGCTGTGCAAAACATTTGTTTAATTGCTTTCTAAAATTAAACTTACAATTTATTTATTTCGCAATGTGATTCAAGGAAGACAATTGTGTGCAAAATTAACTGTAATAACCGATATTATCAGTTTTCACATTGAAACAGATAATTGAACGCACTCCAATCTGCACTTGAGACGCGAAATTACAGTCATTCGATCGACAAGTAATAAAAAGAACTGTCAACCAACAAATTGCACTTTTTAGCAAAAAATACAACAAGCTAATACAAGCAGCTAATACTGCGCTGCTTGCAATTAATTGAAGCAAACAATTTCGAGCAACAAATACATCACTTTTATTCACGCAACACTGCTTTCTTAAAAAACATTTTCTTCCTTTTTTCAAAGAGAATTAAAATTTATTCGAATCGCAGTTTAAGATTAATTTACTCGCAGTGACCGCAAATTGCAAATCATATTTTACAGCTGCAAAATATGAAAAATAATATGAACGATGTGAGCAATTATCAATAACTGTGACTAGCAGTCACTGTCAACAATTATATACTCACATTTATTTCAAAATTTATTAATGGCAGATTGTGCGCTGCGAAATCATTTATTATACAAGAACATAGTGAACAAAAAGAGCAGTTACTTGAAAAGCAGTCTATAAAATTAAGAATGCACTTAAATAAACATATTTAAAAACATTCAAATATCATGTTGAATAAGAAGCAAAACGTTTGCTTAATGCATTTGACAGTCATTACTAAATATTGCAACTTTTTCAGTCGACTTTGATTTTTGTTTTGTTTGCTGATCATTTCAAAAGCAATGTATCACCAAATTTGAAATTGTAAGCACACATTTACAGACTGATTGATAGATATTTACTCAGACATTGCAGTGAAATGAAATATTCTAACACTAATGCATTATTTACACTAATATGTTAACTTACGCAATTCTTCGTTTAGTTAGTAATCTTAGGTGTGTTTTAAAAACACAAATCAAAAACGAGAAAACGTTAGAAATCGCTTTCAAACTGCTAATTAAACTTCGCTTCAAACCCTGAAACGTTCTGTTCGCTTTTGCTTTAAACATTTAGCAGCAATGTGCGATTAACAGAATGAAAATTTATTCGCTATTGCTCTTAATCTGCAGTAATGACATTTTGTTAGTGCACTTTATGAAGCAGTGTTGGTTGTGTGTATCCTGAAACGACAGAAACATAACTCGAACCGATTTCTTTGAGCTTAACTCTAACCTTTCAGATTTAATGTGATTTTCTGTTGTTTTGCATTTTGCCAGTGAAATACCTGAACGATTAATGTTCTTAAATACGTGGTCTGATTCGTACATGTCGCCGTTAAGGGAAGCAGACATCGTTTATTTGTTGCATTCATTTATTCTGACTTCCGATTTTCATGATTCACTATTTTTTGTCGACACCATTTGACAATTGCGAAAAAGATTACAACATTCGAGTTTTCAAAAAGCGCCATCAGCGAAATGTTTTTCTTTGTAAATAAATAAACACCGCAAAAATATTGAACCGAAACAAATCTGGTCTGCTAATGTCTCGCCAGACATACGGACAAAGTGTAATTGCGAAATTTAGGATACAACAACATTCGTGAGTGCATTTCACTCCATGTGTTGTTTCCGTAATGAGCTGCGATTGCAAACAATGTGACACTTGTGAAGATAAATTCTTGCGGTGACGCAATGTTTTCCTTTGAAACCACATGCACAACGGAAACGCTGTCAATTTATGTCGCTGATACTTGACTGGAATTAATTGTAAAAAAGCAGTCACACGGAAGTTATGTAAATTCTTTTCCTATTCTGCAGCATGCAATTATCACGAGTATCGTTTCAAATTCTGTTTACGTTTCACTATCGTCTCAATTTTTATCGATTATTGTTTTTTGTTTCCTTATTTTGATATGACTTTTTAATCTTTCTTCTTCGAGTTTATTTGCAGCCAAATTCACAATATTTGGCGACGAATCGACATTTTCAACGATTCGTCAGTGTTCAGCAAAATTCCCAGAAAATGAAAAGCACACTTTAAACAACAGAATTTGTTGTCGAACACGTAGAGTGAATAATTTTAATGAGTGTGACTCATTTTATGATTCAATGTGGGAAGAGTGACACCAAAACAACTAAATAAATATTAATTATGTAAGTAACGCGTTGCGCGATTGAAGTGACATTCATGGCCAAATTGTGAGCAAGAGACGTAATTGCAGTAGAATCCCGAAGGAAGTAAATTTGTTGTCACTTTAATTCCACGTTTAAAAACATTGCTTTTTGCGGCTTTTCTCGAAAATGACAGCGGTTTCGATAAGAGAGCAACAAAAAAGTAAATTCTGTACTGCCTACTGCTGTATATAACACATTTCTTTTTTAGGAGCTTTAAAATCTATGCTAAATTTGAATCAGAATCCTGGAACCAACAGTGCTTCAGAGCCGCAATGGAAACTTTTGGTGATCGACAAAACAGCTCAAGATATTATTTCTCCGTTGATTAGTGTAAAAGAATTGCGAGATGTCGGTGTTACTCTGCACTTGTATTTACACTCGGAACGTGACTCGATTCCAGAAGTGCCTGTTGTTTATTTTGTTGCACCGACAGACGAAAATATAATGCGTATCTGTCAGGATTTGAGAAACCATTTATACGACAATTATTATTTAAATTTTATTAGTCCAGTTTCAAGAGCAAAGTTAGAAGATTTAGCGACTGCCGCTCTACAAGGAGACGCTCAGACGTGTGTTAGGAAAGTTTACGACCAGTATTTAAATTTTATAAGTTTGGAAGACGATCTTTTTTTACTCAAAGAACATGATAAACAATCAATCTCATACTACGGTATGTTTTACTTTTATTTGTCGATTCATGAATATTTAAATTTTTAATTGTAGCCATAAACAGAGGTGATGTAAAAGATGCTGAAATGGATACTGTGATGGACAACATTTGCGATGGTCTTTTTGCATTCCTTGTTACACTTGGCGTTGTTCCTATTATACGGTCACCAAAGGGCAACGCTGCTGAAATGGTAGCAGAAAAACTAAATAAGAAATTGAAGGAAAATTTACAAAATACCCGTAATAATCTATTTACTCCTGGAGAATTTTCTGCGGACTCGCATATGAAACCAATATCCTTCCAGAGACCTTTACTTGTAATTCTAGACAGGAATATGGATATGGCTACTCCTTTGCATCATACATGGACCTACGAAGCTCTTGTACATGACGTTTTAGATTTCAAATTAAATCAAGTGAAGCTTGAAGAAACTAGTGATAGAAGCGTTAAAATGAAAGGATCAGGAATGAAGTCGTTTGATCTAAGTCCAAATGATAAATTTTGGCAACAACATAAAGGAAGTCCTTTTCCTCAAGTTGCTGAAGCAGTGCAGGAAGAATTAGAAGCTTATCGAGCATCCGAAGACGAAGTGAAGCGTCTAAAGGCAGCAATGGGAATTGATGGAAATGTTAGCGATGAAGGAGTTGCTTTGCTTTCCGATAATACGTCGAAACTAACGTCAGCTGTGAGTTCTCTTCCTGAGTTACTCGAAAAGAAAAGAATGATTGATATGCACACTACGATAGCTACCACTGTATTGAGTCACATAAAAAACAGAAAGTTGGACATCTATTTTGAAACTGAGGAGAAGATTTTAAGTAAAACTGTTGGAGATAAATCTCCGATGGAAATCCTCAACGATCCGGAAAGTGGATCAATTGAAGATAAACTGCGATTGTTTCTTTTAAATTACATATGCTCTTCGACGAGTGACGATGAGTTGAAGAAGTTAGAGAGTTGTTTAATTGACCAAGGATGTGATGTAAATGCTATAAACTACATGAAACGATGGAAAACATTTTCCAAAATTCCGTTGTCCAGTGGACAATACAGTGGTGGAACTAAAACGGTGAATATGTTTTCAAAGTTGGTGTCAAGTTCCCAATTTGTAATGGAAGGCGTGAAGAATTTAGTGGTGAAAAAGAATATTTTGCCTTTCACAAGAATAGTTGATGCGTTGATGGAAATGAAATCGATTCAAGAAATTGAAGATTATCGTTATTTAGACCCAAAACTATTTAAAGTATCGGATAACAATGCGCCGAGAAGCAAAACACCTTTTCAAGATGTAAGTTAACACGCAACTTCAGCATTTGTGAGCGATTACATGTCTGCTGGCGACAAAGCTTCAAAAGTAACATCAAATTTACTTCACTCAAAGCTTGCCGCCTTAGATGTTGTGAACGCTGTTGGTTTTTAGTGTCGTAATAATTTTGTTTTTATAGGCTATCGTTTTTGTTGTCGGAGGAGGCAATTACATCGAGTACCAGAATCTAGTTGACTACTGCAAAGTATGTATCTAAATTTAGTATGTTGCGTGTTAAGTTTGTCATGCTCTAGAATAAGTCGATGAAGTCAACGCCGAAACGAATAATTTATGGCTGTACTGAGCTTACAAATGCAGAAGATTTTTTAAAGCAGTTGTCGCAAATTGGTTAAGAATTATAAATTGGTTCAAGAAACTGATATGTGTAATTGTAAAGCGGATATCTATTGATTGTTACTTTAACATTAAAGAAAGAGAAGGTTTTGTACATAAAAAAGAGTCGTTTTTGAAGCAAAGATGAAATTGACGAA
>NCKV01000355.1:0-19314 GCA_003675905.2 Leptotrombidium deliense
TATGAATTTATGAGAAATCTACATTTCCATTGATAATTATTAACATAGAGATTTAAAATAGTACGCTTTGGCTCTCATTGCATTTCCTATGTAAATTTTTCTCTAAAATTTTCTATACATGTCAGGCATATAACCATAATCCTTATTTCATTTCATTTATTATGTTGTATTTCTCATACCTATCGTAATTTTCAACTAAAGACCGATACTTTTAAAATTGTCACCCTGTATCAATTATATTATTTGGTTCAATGGCAGAGTGTGCGGATTTGCGCAATTTAATGTTAAAAGCTGTACGATCATAATAACAACGAGCATTTTCAGAGATTAAAAGAGTTCAGGACTGTTATTTTGATCTTACACTGCTCCATAAAATGATAAACTCAAGCATCTATTGCCAATCTGTTCAACATCATTTATTTAATTTTGTGTCAATCGGTTATTTTTTAACGAACAACTTTCCATTACTATTACCGTCCCTACGCACATTTCAGACATGTCACTAATAAGTGAATTATACCACCTGTCACTATAATTCGAATTACACTGACATGTCTTATGTGAATAAAACATTGAAATTTTAAATATTCAAAGTTGGTTCAATTCAGTTGGTTAGCATGTTTTCGATGCGACCTGTGGCATAAACAAAAGCAATGGTAAAGTTGATAATTATATCAATGATTTTTGCTATCAGAATCATAACAGACCTTCACTATAAATTGAAAAAATTACTGTGAAATTCATACTACGCCAATCAATGAAAATATTGATTCAGAGCCAAGCGGTATTACGAATGAAGCGGTGATACTGATAATGAAGACAACGTTGTTGACCTTTATTGAAATTTTTAATAAAAATTCATTGTTCACTTTATCCTAACGTGTTAGAGTGAACCAACTTTGATTTTTTCGGAAATTCGTTAAATTTATTTTATCTGACTTGTTAGATAATGTGCGGAAGCAGTGTATCACTTTGGTTGGCGCACTATATCTGTAATTATTTTTAAAGACCAAATTTAATTAAATATATAAATCTCAAAAATTGAAGATTGTAAAACAATCGCAAGACGAATAATTAAAAATTGTATTGAATAACAATTGTAATATTGATATTTGCTAGGAAATGAGTTTAACGTTCATCTTTGTTGCGGATGTCCTTTAAACGTTTTTTCAGTTGAAGTGCTTTTCAATATAAAAGATGACTTGAAATTTTGAAATCAAAAAAATGAAAGATAAATGTTTGTGCTGCAAACAGCACGTTTCTCTGCTTCCATTGCTTGTTGAACGAGGTCCCCTAAAGAGACCTGACGAGTGGCAGTGAAACGGCGATGGACTGCAAAAAGTCGATTGAAGCGTCCGTTGTGATGCATTATGTATGATTATAATTAAAGCGTTCTGTTTTTTGTGTCGACCTGTGGCCTGAACTAGAACCGAAAAATTAAAAATGGTTCGCGTGACTGAACAAACACGAAGACGACAATCTTGTTTTCGTTGTCTGTGTTTGCAGTGAACCATCGATTGTGTGAACTTTACGAAACGAGAGCCACAAAGCAAACTGAGCTCACCATCGTTTCGATGACATTTGATTGAAATTTAATTATTTTCGTGTTTTTCAACTTTTCTGCGAACACTGTTTGAAAGCTGATTCGCAACCGTTATCTAGCAACTGATTCGCAGTCATTTGCAATTTGATGTTTTCAATTGAATTGCTGCGAAATTATGACACTTCATAAGCGATGTTCTCGAACGCTGCCACAGGCTTGTTCGCTGTTCGCCATTCTCTTCATTCTATTCACCGATTTGTGCACATTGCTCAACGTTCGCAGAGCACAACTGTTCGATCGCAAATTGCTCGTAATTGTCACTCGAATAAAGAAAAAGGAAGCAAAATTTGTCTTCGCTCTAATTGCAAATTCAATTTTTCAAATATTACATCTGCGGTAAAACGGTTTCGTTATTGAAGTTCCTTTTGTTTCCTAAAATGCGATGAAATCAAATTCGATTCGTTCTCTTATACCTGAAAGCTACATAACGTCAACAATATACTACTTTTGTTCTTCTAGCGTTACATTTACAATTTGCACTTTTTTACAACAATTACAGCGCAAATGTAATTTTCAATTTATTCAATGTTCAACAAAATGATTTGAAACATCGCATTCATTCATCGCCAGTGATTCGATTATAAACAACAGAACAAAATGTAAATTACAGCTGTTTGTTTGTTTGTTTTATTTTTCAATTTAATCAGAAACACGAAATTTCACAATCAGCAAATGTGCAATTTAAATATACACGTACTTCATTTACAGCTTTGCATGTTGCTTTATGCACAATTGGATTAAGATTCAGCAACGAAATATTCAAATGGATTTCATAAAAGCGTATTCGAATATTTTTCGTTAAAAACAATAAAACATTTATTAATTTTAGAGATTATAATTTATTACAAATTTATCGGATTTAAATCATCGTACTAAAATTTGAATCTTCTTAAGTTCATTTTACAAATTCATATCGAATTACGGTCACTGAAACTTTACAGAAGACTACAAGAATTATAAGAGAATGCAGCACACTGGTTGTACACATTCAAGCTGTCTTTCGAGAGCACCTGTGTCGTTACACCAAGAACTCAAGTTTTACTTTATATTTAAAGTAAAAATTATTGCAATTCTCATTGATGTTTGCGAAACAAATTCAATTCACTTAAAGTTGATTAAATAATAGCATTTTTAAGAACAATTCGTAGAAATCGATTGAAGCGCATCGGCTGAGAAGTGCAAATGTTGCGAGCATAATTTCGCAAATGTTTATCGGTGCCTTCAGAATTGAATTGTAATTGTTTCTTTTTTGAAAATGTAATAAAAACGTTTCGCTGTTAAAAGCATTGTTGTGTAGCTGCGTTGAAATGCATTACAGAACAATGAATAACAAATTGAATTTGTTGCCAAACAAATGCGACTGAAACAGTTTTTGTTAAACCGCTTAATTTGTCAACGCAAACTGCAGCAACAAAATGTGGATTATAAATAAATTATATTTTTAACAAAATTTCCTTTTTCAGTGTATTCGAGAAATAAAGTGCACATCACAAGATCACAAGCGTTTCCTTTTTGCGGCAAAACTTATTCATTAATTCGTTGCAGCAGCGATTCTCTTTTAAATTTATCACTCTAATTGTGATGTCACACTATTTATTTCTTGTTTTTCGATTTTTATCTTTAATTATAACCGAAAAAAACAAGAATTGTGTTGCAAACAATAAAGAAGTCAATGAGTTGTGAAATATTAATTTTGCGCATACTTCACGGATAATGGATGCGAGAACAGAAACTGTTCTTAACGAGCATTGTTCGCATATGGCTTCCACGATAGTTTTCCAAATTTATTCGATTTTCGATGCGAACGTTGAAAATAATTGCAAAAGTAAGCACATGTACGTACAAACATCACAATAATTTTGTATTACATTTGTCTGTAATTAAATTACAGTGTAACGCAAAACAGAGCAGCGCGTCTAACGAACTCTTCGCTTCGCCCGTTACGTTCAATAAATCATTACCGGAAACCAAAATTATTTCATTTACAAAATGCCGTCAATCCAAATGAACTCAAATTATAATAATCATTTAAAAAATTAAAACATTCCCGAAACTTTACTGTCACTAAAGTTTACATTTTGTTTAAAACATTAAAACAATTAAAGTAAATGCAAAGCAGTATTTCAATTCACGATTGCAATGAAATCGCTGCAATTAAACGCGAGATTCGACATAATTGCTGTGCTTTCGCCACAATTACACTCGTATTTTCTGTGCATTGCTTAAAATAGCGATATTGATTTTCGATTTCAATCAACACTTCAAAATATTTGCTAAACTTTTGCTTCAGAAAAAAGTTTATCGTGCACTTTTTTCGTTACAAAAATGTATTCGGCAATGCATGTGCAAGTATCGACGCTATATCAATGTGTAATTAAAGTGTAAGTAAATGTTTTCGCCGCTGATCACTGTAATTGAACGCAGCGTTGTCGGTTCACGAGCAAATGTGTTGCGAGTGTTGCAAAAAATTGAGCACTCGTTCGTGTTTCATGTGCTTGTGACATACACACTCACAAGTCGTTATTCGCTCGCTTTGCAAACATAATTTGAATGCAAGCACGAATGCAGATATTATTCTAACAAAGATATGCGTTTTAATTGAAACTTCACTTTTGTTATCATGGTGATTAACATAAAAACAAAAAAGTGGTAAACTTCTCACTGACGAATGAATAAAAAACAAAATTCAACAAAATTGAATATGAAATTTTGTACTAGAAATGAGCTCTCATTCGTTATTCTTTCATTCGAAAGTTAATGAAAACCAGAGAAATGAGTGAATGCATTTTACAGAGCTTTGAAATGCAATAAAAGCTAGTTGTAAGCCATGCAGGAAGCACTTTAATCACTATTTTCACATCATATTACAGCTTGAACAATAAAAGAGATGCAAAACGGAGCTCTTCATTTAAACTAAAAGAAGTAGAAAGATGGTTCGCAGCATCGAAGTTGCAAAATTCGCAGCATTACACCAAGTTCTTAGTACTCAAGTTTTCCTTGCTGCTTCAATGATCGTATTTTTAGAAGCAATGAAAACGTGAAGCAAAGAAAAACGTGATACTGTGATGTTCAAGCTTAATTTGAATAAAAGTAAGTGAATTACAAGTACTACCGCAAATACGTTCTTTGTCACGTCACTGTTTTTTTGTGAAACATTTCGCGCTGATAAACAAATCATTGATTCCATCGATAGGATAAGAGAAAATACACTCAAGTAACAAACTGAAACGAAGACTTTAAATAATCAAATGGTTTTCCCATATTTAAATATGATAAATACGTTCTTCTTTCCAGCTCAATTCTTTGGTCACAGCACCATTTTAAGCAAAAATTGTAATGTACAGACATATACAGAAAAAGATATTTACCATAAAAATAAATCACGGAGCATTATAGCACAACATACCGACGTAATGTTTGCGCAGTGACAATTTTGCAAATTGGCGTAATCGAAAGTTTGTATAATCCCAGCAGTTTGAGTCTGGTCTAGCCATTTCATTTCATTTTTGTTGATACTTTTGTCTCTAGGTTTGTCCAAATAAACTAATATTTTGGATATTTTTTAGCATGATGCACATAAAAATTGTTTCATGGTGAAGTTGAAACCGCATATTATAATAGTGTCAATTCCCAAATTGCTGTGCAGCTGCTGATCTGAGTTATTGCCTCGAACATTATGGATAACGTTGATAGAAATAAATAACATGTAAAACGCAAAACGGTTCCATATTTTACGTCACGCACTCTAATTGAAAAATGTTTGCGAATCGCTTGTCAAAAAATAATGGTACTCAAAGGAACATTTGCGGCTGTCAATTGTCAAGTTGTCGCGAATATTTATTGAAGAGAACATGTCTTCGAGAATTCTTCACATCTCGAACGAACACTATAAATATAAACAAGAATTTCATATTTGTCATTCAATTCTAACAATTGCTTGTTAGAAGCAAACTGAACTCTTTCATTGATGTGTTTTCAAACTTGGGTTTCGGCACAGTTGGATTTCGCTGTTGAATAACGCAATAAGCAAAATATTGGATGCAGTTTGAGGAAGTTCGAAAGAAAACGAAAATCGTTTGTTTATCTGTTGTGAAAGTAAATTAATGACGAACAAGAGAAGGAAAAAGCTAAAAGGTATCACCAATAATTATGGCGTTTAATCGAAAACACACGTTTAGCCAATTATGGCTTGAGTAAAGTACCGGATTTAAGTGATTGTCGAGAATCAATGAATTAAGGCGTTAAGACGGTGAAAGCGAGCAAATAAATCATTTTCGATACGAGCTCACATTTTCAAGTAATGTTGGTTACATTTAATGCCTGCTATGCGAACGATCTGTGCACTCGTAACTCTTCTTTGCTGAAAAAGTGAGGATAAAATTGAGTGCAGCCGCAATCAATAACCAAAACTTCGACAAAAAGAAACGAGCAAAAAGCACGTCCATAATAAAAAGCGGAGTAAAGCTTTCTTTTAAATAAAAACAATCGAGAACAAGAAATGACGTTTCGTCTTCAATCTTCGTCATTTTAGTACATAATTTCAGAGCTGCATTCTCAGTATTGCATTCATTCTTTGACAGAAGGTGTGAATAGCATCAAAAAGTGATGCTCGACGTTTCAAATTCGCTTAATCAACAGTAATGTTGCCTCTAAAAAGTTTCTATGTTTTCAATTTTCGAGAAACTTCTCCAGCCTCGTAATAACAACGTTGAAACTCGTCTAAAGGCAAAATTTCAACATACTCTGTAAGAAATGTGTCGTAATGTCATCTTCCTGAGAATGAAGAACATTTAATCGTTGAAAACATATTGTTCACTGAAAAAGATTCTTTTCTTCTCTTTACAAAAAAAAGTTTCATTTTTGAAAGATTAAAAAAAGCGAAAAGTTTTGTTTCATTTAATGTAAAATCAATAATATTTGCCTTTTAAGTGAAATGAAAAAATGATTAAAAAAGTTTTTGTCATTTTCGTTTCCGTGATCACCGTGAACAGATGACTATCAAAGTGTGTCTTTGCTTCTACAGAACAACAGATCATTTTATTCGTCAGCGCTTCGGGAAATTTTAAATTATGTTTTCATTGTTTCAAAAGCAGACGCAAACGTATTTTCAAAACACGTCTACAGATACATTTTCTTTTGTTTTAACGAAAGAACCGCACAGTCACAGACAAATAACAAATGATTGTCAATACACAATTTACTAAGAGCAAGATTAACCCTTCATTGAAACATTAATAAGTTGTAGTGATACGTGTCTGTCTGTTTCACATTGAATTGAAATTGTGAAAAAACAGTTTGTTCAAAGTTGAGTACAGCATGGGTGCTTAGAATTTAAGAAAATAGTATCTTCAAGTCGACCTTTCACCTCAATTTTTGTGATATTTAATTGTGCTGTGTCATACTTATGCATAGATGCATATTTAACAAAACGTGATTCATTTAATAACATTTCAATTCGACATACAATAGTTATAATATATTATCATAATCACACCATTTTAATATTTGCAACATGTATTTTCAATAGGAAACATTGCTTTTTTAATTACATTTTAAACGAAGGCAATTTCGGAACAAAATATGAATGCAAAATGAAATTGGAAACAAATATTACATATATGAAGAACACGTTTGCAATTGTGATCTACAGAATATTGTTGCTTGAACAGTGATCTCTTCGAGCGTCACGCAAAATGAAATCGATTTGCATAAAATCCGAGCAATGATTGCAAAGAAGACGAAAAAATGGCAATGCAAATCACCGAAAACACAACACTTACATTTAATATTTGAATTCACAGTCGACGACAATGTGTGCAGCAGCAGCGTTCAACTTTTCGAAAATGTCTTCAATTCGAGGAGAACACAAAACATAATTATTTTTGCGACTTTAAATGTTAAATTGAGTCTCTTTGTGCATCAATATTATTCAATTATTATAAAGTTTAAATACGGATTCCTTTTCTCAGCTGCTTTTGTGCACAATGCAAAAATAAAAAGAGTTTAGCGCATTACATTCATCTTATCCATTGTGAATGCAGCGAAATAGTAAATTGCATTATGTATTGTATAACGTTAATGATTTGTGTAAAAACGATTCTTTATAACCGCATTTATGGAAATGAATTTCATTAAACTATCTCCTTAATATCGTACAAAATTTATGAATATTGTGCTTCGTTATAAGTTAATGCAAAAAATTAAACACAAAATTATTTTTAATACATGTAAAAGCAGTGTCATAGATAATGACATCGAACAAACGAATCGAAACGAAATATTCAAACTCAGTGATTGCAATTCAATGATTGGTCATTCAATGTTCAACAACATAGAAAATGAATGTGTTGTCGTTGTGTATTCTACACTGCAGTACCTTGAACAAGTACTTATATACATATTTACTTACATATACATTATATATGCATGTATATTTGTACAAATTTATGCCCAACATTGTATATGAAGTTGAAGAGTAAATCGCAACGAACAAAATGAGTTGCTTTGGAACTCGAGCGTGATTTGATCTGCAATCAGTTTTGCAAAGAACAAAGTTCTCGAAAAAGTAAGTTTACCATATTTTTGTTGCACAAGACAAACAAAATCAAAAAGAAATGAATATAGAGAAAAGAGTGTGTACATGGATTATGTTTACGCTTCATTTTTTGTGTTTCATGTGAAACGATACAGCCAATTGACAATATGAGACTTGAGACTAATGTGCTTTACTGCAACTTCTAGTGTTTTGCTGTATTTTAATATTCCGAATTACTTCATTTGCTTCTATAATTATCTTCGATTGTCTCATTCTTTGAAATTACAATTGTTGTATGTTTGTTGAATTGTGTGATGTTGCAAACAAATAACGAACTTGCAATTTCGTCATAACAATACAGTTGGTCTGCTGTTCAAATAATATTATTAATTTGTGAATAGATGTTTACATTCACAGGATTACGTTTTAGTTTGACAAGCGAACATTGATCGCATTCAGTGATCGATAGGATTTGTTGTGAACTCGCTTTGCAAACGCAACGAAGCCGTGTTTCTCCAAGCATCTCACACCGTGTATCTTTCTCATATCTTTACTTGTTTTGCTTAATCCTCTTCGTTTATCTCTTTCTTTAACGTCTCTCAATTTATTGTGCTCAAATTTGTCGTATTTCGTAAAATTTGCATTCATTTCGCAAGAATTTTTCATTCGTCTCGTTATGAAATATCTTCGAATATTTTATTGCACAACTATTGTACATTTGTATTGCTAATCCAGCTTTTTTTTCACATCTCAATGATTTGTTGTTAAAGGCTTCACAAACAAAACAATCAATTTGAAGTGAAAAGCAAAAATTCAACGAACACGAATTTCGCTAAATTTTTCGTGTTCCAAAAATTTGTATGAATTATAAAAATGCGAGTAAACAGTAAAAGATTGGAGTCATATTTGCGTTGCAGATTAGATATTTGCCATAATTCATAAAGCATGACTGAATATGAATACAGTCGTTGTGTTAAAGAAGAAAATTTTCTTGAATAATTTGACAAACATTTCATGTTGCTTTTTGCGTCTTGTTTTCAATAATGAAACAGAAACTGTAATTTGCATTCCAGACACGAAATGGTTCGAGTGCGACATTTGAGATAATAATAATTTGTTGCGAAAATATTAATTATTTAGCAATAAATGGTCTTTTTGACAGATTCGATAATGGAAAAGGACTGACAAACGGACACTGAATACAGACACAATGAGTTGTTTGAGTCGAAGTGATTTCGTATTTGTTCGCAGCGATTACATATTAAAACCACACTTTTTGCGACACACAAAGAAAATAAATTGTTTCGTCGTCTCGTCTGCGTTCAAATTTGATACATTTTTCATTAATTGCTAATTAATAATGGAATAAGAAATGAGTGCCTTGAAATAAATAGATAATTGCGCAAAGCGACGTCTGAAATTATTGTACACGTCGATTTAACAAATTACATGTGTCGTAAAGGCTATTTTCACTGAAAAACTGTTTCTGAAAGATAAGTTGCTTCTAATAACGGTGACAAAGCGTGCGCTGAATCGCAATGCGAACAATTCGACTGCACTTTCAGACAAATGCAAGCGTTCAATTTTCGAGTGCTTTAAACTACAAGTCCAGGAAATGTAAATTAATTTGCTTAAAATGTCTTTCGTGTTCTGTTTCGCGAAACTTTCTTCTCGCAATTCAACTCGCGTTCGAGCATGTTTCGAAAGCTTAAGCCGAAACAGCACTTTGAAAGTTTCAAAACGGAATCCATTTTAAACAACAACCTCAGGCATATCGATAAAAAAATATATGGATTTCAACTTCATAACTTTATTACCTAAACTTTCCATAAAACGGAAATACAATTACCATTTCCCCGAACATTCGAACACACGTCAAACACGGCTTGAACACATTTTCAATGAGAAATAAGTTGCTTTAATATCTGCAATATTTTCTAAAATGAGCAATGTGATAAATGTTTCTATCTTTCGAAATTCTTGCGCGAAACTGCGAACACAATTCATTTGTTCATTGAAACGTTCACATCTCGATTGATAAAAGTTGTGAATAATCGAATGAAAAAGTGAAAGGATTCGTGTGATTTATGATACAGAAGGAGGAACAATGTTTGAGATTGGATTAGTTTGAAACAGTGACGAAAATAAAGTGGCACTGATCACAGATCTGTCACCATTCGAGAGACAGTCACAATATAAATATAGTTAATCGCTATAAGGCGATCACCTTTTCAAAATAATTTCCTGTGTGTTATTAGTTCGAACAAAGATTGAAGATAACTTTCGAAGTGCTGTCCTTCAACCTTTTCTCACATTTCATTTTTATACACTACTGCTCACTAATAAGTACATGTCTGTACAAGTGCAATGTTTCTGTTCATTAGATTGGTACAAACAGTGAATTCACTTTTAAGTAATTAGAGTAATAAAACTAACACTGTTTTGCCTTTTTAAAATGACATTGTATCAAGTTACACGTCTACGTTAAGTGACTCTTTGCTTCAGAGGATCATACAAAGTAGTCCAGGTTAATTACTTCCTGTGAAATGACAATTTATCTTAAGCGACGAAGTTTGCAATACTCAAAATCCCAACTGCATCACTTTCCAGACGACACAAAGTACTTTATTCCAGAGAAACATTATGTTTTATATTTTACGTTCAATTACAATAAGAATAACAGTAAAGGTGTTTTCATAGGTACCATAGGCAACACATTGGAATTAAGATCAAACTTAACTTTTATGGACGTAATTGCACTCGAATTTCGATATTGCATTAAAAGTGTGAATTCCCTTAGGAATAAAGTTTAATTATCATTGCCTTGAAAGGATTGCTTTTTTACAAATATATCTGTGCATTACCCAAGCACATCGATTCTACAGACGTTATAAACCTTGACATAAAAACGTTGATATAACCTAAGTAAATTGAATATGCTGATTAGTTTCTAATTTTTTAAAATATGATAACTTTCAGCTATTTATTTAGAAGCCGAAGAATCCACTGAAACTAATACAACATTACGATAAAATATTACATAAAATAAATTCGTGAAGTTTTCTGTAAATGTTTGTTTCCAAATGACTCATTTTCTAAATACTTTTTGCGTAATATAACATGAACATAATAACTTTCAGAAAACTTTTCATATCAAGTTTCACACAACTTTATGCTATGTTTGTTTATACACTGCAATTATATGGAATGAATTTGTTTCTGAAGTAAACTAAAGAGGCATCGAGGAGAAGATTTAAATTTAGCAAAAAACAATTGCGTTTCAGCCAACTTTTAGCAATTTTATGAATTGCACATAACTATATT
Organism: Leptotrombidium deliense; assembly: GCA_003675905.2. Lineage (NCBI taxonomy): Eukaryota > Metazoa > Arthropoda > Arachnida > Trombidiformes > Trombiculidae > Leptotrombidium > Leptotrombidium deliense. The sequence continues at coordinate 11,463 of NCKV01000355.1, forward strand.
CGATATGTGCGTGTAGGAGGACAGATAAATCCAAGGTTTCTGGGAATTTGCTCAGCTTTAAAAGCATCGAAAGTTCAGGATTATGTTATGTTTTATATAGATATCACACAATGCACGAGTACAAATATGAAATAGATCTTTTTAATGTCTTTTTTCGTTACACTTAATGTTTTTACCAAATATTGATTTGGTTCTAATAGAAAAATGTTGTCATAACATATTTCAATTAAAGACAAGTGATTAAAATTGAAGAAGAAACTGTTCTCGGAATGAAAATTTTTGAAAACGTGACTCCGAAATGAAAAATTAGAAAGCATGTAAGTTGAAGCATCGTTGAGTTGTTTCAGTTGCCACAGAAACACTAATGAAACATATGATTAACACCAACATTATTCTGTGTTGCGATCATAATCGAAATAACAACTCTCATCCAAATCCCTTAGAGTTGGATTCGTTCGGAACGTTATTCTGATTGCATTTTCACAACTAATACATTTTTTATTTTTATTGGAAAGCTGTTTAATCACTAGTGATTCTTTTCCGAAAACTCGTTGCTAAAACATTCAGTACTGTGCGGCTAATTAAAATCGTGTTTCGTTGTTGCACCAGTGCCAGTAAATGCACATTAATAATTGCTGCGAACTCACATGATATTAATTCTTAAACTGTATATGAGTTATTTCGAAGTTTTCATTATTTACAGAAATCGATAAAATGCTGCTTTTATTCCTTAGTTTTATTGTTTCAAGCGTTTTAAAATCGATTAAATGTCGACGTTTCAGCAATGAACTGTGAAATCGAGAGTCAAACAAATTCGATATTTGTTTCCGTGGCAGTGATTACGAACACAACAACACAACTGTGAAATCCATATTTACTAGACATAATAGATTTGTGTCGCTTTGTATCCAATGTTCACGAATGTCGCTCGTAAAAAATGCGGCAACTGTTTGTCCAAATAATTCAAAGTGAAAAATTTTGCAAACTTTTGTTCACAAAAAAGAAAAGAATTTCGAGCGCAGCTTCACATATCTGAAATGCGTCCATAATTTTTGATAAAATATGAAAAGTGTGCAGAAATATTTTCACGTGAATTTCATACAGAAAAAAACTTGGATTTATAATGCGTTGAACTTGAGTGTGTATGTGAAATATTTTTCATGTTTCGAGTGAAGTGAAGAAAACTCGAAAAGTGCTGAGCGATACAACTGCAAACAACGCTGTTTCTTTAGTTTAAAATGTAACAATTTTTTACTTTATTTTTTCATTTGAAATCAAATTACTTCTTCTTTTCAAAAGAATCTTTTTTTCGAAATTAAGTAAAAGCGAAAGAAAAGAACAACCGAGTATAATACAATGGTCGTTATGTGAGAGGAATTTGAAAAAGAACACAACAGTAAACTCGTCAAAATTTAAACGTTTGAAAATAAAGGACTTCGTTTTGTGATCAGTTCGAAAGTTCAAATTTTAAGTGCTTGCAAGTGAGGCATTCAATTGCTTCATAAATTCAGGCGATCTGTTCTCGCGTATCTTTGTGAACACTTTTGCAACACTTCATTTTCACCGCTGCTTTCAAAACGTTTTTTTATTTCAAAAGAATGTCCTTTGGAAGCATTCTCTATTCTTCGTTTTTTCCTTTATTTTCACTTTCTCAAAAAAAAACTCAAAAAATTATAAGACGTTTTGTTCGTTATTGCAGCTTTGCTTTTTGAGAAACCTTTTCAAACAAAAATGTAACCATTGGCAATCAAATCCTGTGTTTGTTTGCTCATTTTTCTGTTTCATCCTTTCAAATTCTTTGTTTTTCTCAATTTCACATGGATGCAATTTGTTTATCGAATGCAATCATTACACAAATGCAAACAAAGTCAAGTTTCGTTTCAAAAACACTTGTTGTTGATTGAAACAAAACAGATTGCATCGATTTTGGTTTGCAACTGATTCAACATCCGCTGCGAGATTGAAATGCAACGAGAAAATTTGTCCGACAGTGTTTTTGATTAAAACGATCGCTATGATTAAAAATCTGTTTGAGTTCACTAATTAAGAAATGTTAATTGAAATGAGATTTATTCTTTTGGGATTCAAATATTCACGAAACTTTCAAGCATTTCGAAAAGAAAAACATGCAAGTGCGCAAATGAATGCAATCCATCATTAAGACGAAAAAGAAGAAAGCTTCAATTTTCGACTTATTTTACGAAAAACAATAAAATAAAATTACGAATGAATAAAAGTATTTTCAACTTCCAAATTGAATTTTTAAAATTGCTGCAAAGCGAAAAAAGACAAATGAAACAAAAGAGACAAGTCTGCAATATTTTCAATTCTTACGCTTTCGGCGAAAAATGAAATTCGCGTCTCATTTATCAACATATTATATTTAAAAATTACTTTTTGCTTCAACACAACGTGTTTTGATTTCATTTGTAAAATTGAGATTATTTCTAATATGAATGTCTGTAGAGAAAACCGGTATAAAGGACACATTACGCAATACCATTGTAATTCGACTTTGGATCATAAGTGAAACACGAAAGCTTTTTGAAAGTACATCGAAACTCTTGCACTGCCTGTTGCAAACGAAAAGCCTTTTTTTGCAAATCAATTGCAATAAAATAATGTTTATTCGTCTGTGAATAAACCGCTATTCGAAATATGTTCTGCTTCTTCAACAAAAAAAGCTGACTTAAGCACTAATAATCAGAGTATGCATTTTATGCATTTTTAAAAATCGTCTATAACATGTTTCAAAACAAACCAATTATTAAAGATAAGTGTAATGAAAAATGATGTTGAAAAAAGATGTTTCACTGCTGTTGATCGATAATTGTGCTTTTGAGACGTGACAAGCTTTGTTACACATGCAGCAACAGCATAAAAATTCTATCATCATTATGAATAGTAATAATTATTGGATAACAAAATTTTAACATCACTAGCAGTAAGTTTAAATAATTGAATGATGGAAGATGCAAATTCATATGATAAAATGTGAAGTTTGTATTCACATAAGAATAGGTACAGTTTCACTAATTCTCATCAACTTACTCAGACGAACAAAATAATGTATTTTGATCCTCATTGAAAAGTGATGCGGATTTACACATAATTCTGTCAAAGACTGTATATTTTGTTACTACATTATACCGTCAATCTCAGAGTGTTTAATTTTTATCAACGTTGTAATGAATTTGCTTTCACTTATTTAAAGGAATTCAAGCAATTGAAGCCATTTTTCAGTTAAATGAACATGTTTGGAGATCTATTTGTTTTTTAAAATTGTGATTATTAATGTTCAAGTAAATGCATATGCATTAAGTTGATGCTCTTTATATTAAAATACATAATATCCGTTGTTTTGCAAATAATAAGATGTAGCGTGAGCAAGACATAAAATTCGATAGCTTCACCGGAATTGCAAAGTAATACTGTGATATTAAAGTTATTAGTGCAACCACAGTTTGAAGCGGATTAATTTTCTTTCAATTGAACCTTTGGCAAAAACATGAACAATCTCTTATTTTACACAATTCGATGATAGTATTTTTTTATGTAAAAGTTTCCAAAAATAAATGATCATTGTTTGCCTAATTGGGATACTGAAGTGAGGAATTAGCATGAAATAATAGAATTAAAGAGCCATGTTTTAATGATGCATGAAAAAGTAGTCACAATATTCGCGATAAAACATTCAACGTTGAAAAGTCATCATATTGTTTCACACTATTGTATACTGTTCATTAATCTCTGCGATACTTCATTTGAACGTCAAATAGTTTATTATTAATTTGCGAAATGTAAACAAGTGATTAGAAGTCTAATTATACTTTATCTGAAAAGCAACTTCTTTTCGAGCAAAAGTACAGAAAAAGTGTTTTGTTCAGCTTTTCTGTCGCATTAACGTGAGCAGTGAACAAATGCAACGTTGCATTGGCGATTTGTCACAATTCAAGTGGATGGGAATTACATATGAGCCAATTGAATCGACCATTTTTTTCTTTCACAGATAATTTCACGTTCATAGAACAAAATTGTAAATCACTGATAATGCGACGCGAAAAAATGTTTACTGTTGATGTTTGTAATGATATGCTATTATTTTCGATCTTTTTCAAGTCAGTTACGATTCACTAGACAAATGTTGATTGCAAAACATTGCAATTTCGACACTGCGAAATCCTGAACCGCAATTTCCCCGGTTTTTTGTACCCGAAATTTTTTCAGTTAATGTTATTTCAACGTGTACAGCATTTTCCTAGTAAGCGTAAAACTTGGGTAATCCGGGTTTATCCGGCCGGTCCGAGTATGGGTAAGGTCCGGGTATAGCAAATCTTACCCGGTTCAGGCTCAACTTTATGATTAAGTTCGTCGATTTGATTAATTTCGAAATTTATTGTTTTTTAGTTTTTCATAAACGTTTTACTCGACGAATCTAATTAAACGCCGCAAATAATTCATATTTAGTTTAGATAATATCGCGAACTTGGCAACCGTTAAATTGATATCGCATAATGTGTGTGTTACTTGAAATATTTATGAAGCTTTTTTCTTATTTTATAATTTTTCGAAATATAATTTTGTTATTTTTGGAAAAAGAAAATAAAAATTTATTCTTCGATAAATCAGCATCGTTCGACCAGAATAACCGTTCACAGTGAGTTGCATGCAGTAACTCATTTTCATTATCTTTGAATAAACGATAACGTGCGCATTTATCACACGTTGCATGTTTGCAAAGTTCGCTTTTCGAAAAAGTTTTCGAATAAAAATTGATTTGCAGCACATTTGCATTAAGCTGTTTGCTTCACAGGAAGCAAAGTTCGAGAAAGAAAATTTCAACTAAAACTCGAATATTGAATGTCATCTTTCAAAAATAAAAATATGTTTCAGATTTTCACAAAATGTCATCTTTGTAACTTTTGTTTGTTTCACAATTTAAAATGTTATTCACTGTTAAACTTCGACGACAATGAATTCGCTTTATTTATACGCTATGTTTTGAACAAAAATTTTGCTTCCAGGATACATATTTTAAAGGAGATAAAAATCCGCATAGGCCACATTCAGGTGTTTGAATATGTATTTGTTTTACTTTATTGAATTTTACGTACTTTCTTATTTTTAAATTTTAATATGAAACTACTTTTTATTCTTGTAGATAAAAGTGATTGTTATAAAATATTAAACAATAGACGACTGTGTCTGAATATTCAAAACTGGTTACATTGTGAACATGTTTCTAAAGTTGCAAATTTGAAATTGCGAAATGTTAAAGCTCATTGTTTCGATCGAAAATTCCAAAGCACAGTAAAAGAGAATGTATTCTTTAAATTTGCTCGATATGAAATTTTAATAATGTTTATTTTAGTGAGAGTATAAACAGAAGCGAATTATTCATTGTAAACACAAAAAGGTTTACATAAGGTCTGTATAATTCGAGAATGTGATCGTATTTGAATCGACGTAGACGACATAAAAACAAGATTGTGAATGCGTATGTGTTGCGCTAAACTTTGTTTCTCGAGTTTCTGGAAATATGAAAGATTGAGACGAATGAATTATTGTTCATATTTCGCTTGTTGAGTGAACGTCACATACTATAATATAAACGTGGCGAACTGCGAATAGCAACTTTCGAAATGCGAAACACGAGTAATGCTTTGAAGAGTGATTCCTGAGAGAGAGAGCGATCCGACGCTGAAAGTAATCGTGTAATGAGACAAATAACTTCATTGATCATGCGATCAATATATTGTTCAAATGCTATTTTTATTCAACGAAAATAACTGCATTTTTATTGTTCTTCGCATGCATTCACAACGTGTTGCATATTTTCATTTCAAATTTTGTGAACATTTCATTTTAATATTTGTGAAATATGAATAGATTGTGAATCAGTTAACAAAAAAAGAAACATTTCATCAATCTTTTTGTGCACCAAAGCTGTTCGATTTCCATTTGAATTTGATGCTTCGCAAAAAAACATTTCATTCTTCGCTTCTCGGGTTTTTTTACTTTTACTTTCGAATTTTTGTCGTCTCGGAAAACGATCTTCTTTCACTGTTCACTGAAAATCACGTCTAGTGATTTCTAATTAAAAGTCAAATTCTGAGTTCATTCATTGAACACAAATTCTGTGATTTGCATTCACAAAACAGCAACCATTCGCAGCGTTTTCATTCCGATGCGTTCGTTTAATTAATTTCTCATTTTTCGGCACTTATTTCACTGAATTATAAAAGTAATTGCAACTTTGTAAATTTTTCGAGCGTCGTTAACTCAATTAAAAATATTGAATGCGTTGCACATTCTAATGGAAGTAAAAAATGTCGCCGAACTATTCAATGCAATTGAATGGTTGCAGTAACATTTTGTTGAACGACTCGTTTCCTTTTCAAACGAATTCCTTTTCTTCGAAATGTGCACTAAAATAAGGTTACGTTGCTACGAATGACCATATACACCGATTGCATTGCGAACGGTTGCACTGCAATTACACGCGAACAAATGGAAGCACGCAAAGATGCTCTATTGCAAAGTTCACATCTTCAAAGAAACGCTAAGAACAGCGCAACATTGAAAAAAATCATCAATTTTTTAGCAACCAAACGAATACCTGTACGTTTGTACACTTACACGTATTTGAGTTGTGACACTATTTTAGAAGAACACGAACTAAGAACCTTAAGAGTTTCGATTATAGTTGGATGTATTTTGAAACAAAGAACATTAACAAAGATTGTCTTTATTTTCCAATGCATACTTTACACAGATTTAAATGTGATTGCAAATAAAAGCTGCTCAATGAACACAAATACTGTGTTTAATGCCCAGCATAAAGTTTGGCAGATTTTGCATGTCGCTTAGTGTTATTCAAAGGATCAACATTATGTGTGACGCTGATTGTGACAAAAAGAAACAAGAAACGTGCTCAAATGAGATAATCGAATAACCATTACGACTCAAATTCACAGAGCAAATTTTGCAGCGTGATTACTGGTATTGCAGTCGACGTCCCATTTGCAACAATCCAATAACATCAGTCGCAACATTCAAATTATTATGATTACTTGCAGTGCAAATTACTGAAAAGCAGCAAATAAATAATTCACTTCCAATTTCCTTAAATAATTTGCAATGAACTGCACTCGATAATGAAACTTGTAAATATGTTGAGAATGTGAAAAAATCAGTAAAAATCAAAGTAATGAAATCATTTCTGGTTTATTAAATTAAAAATATGTTTTCAACTGTAGCTGTTCTCAATATTAAGGTTAACTAGTTTTTTAGCTTAAATTTCTTTCGAATTCGGATTCAGAAGCTTTCTTAGTAAAATATTCACACTGTCAGTGAGTTTACTCTTTACTTTATACTACTTTTAAATTTTTACCTGAACTTCAGAAAAACGTAACAAATATTTCAAATTATGTTACTCAAAGCGGTCATTCGTCAAAATTGATTATACTCTCTGTATTTATAGATCATAGAACGAACATTTACGAATTCCTATTACCATAAATAATGCACGTGAGGGAAGATGCATGCGGCAATTCTTAAGGAGGAATAAAATGGTTCATCAGCATTCACATTTGGTTCGTGATTTGAGTGAATGAAAAAATGAAGTATTCATGTAATTCAAGAAACAACGGTATTAATGTTTTGGTTTTATATTCAAACCGCAAAAACGTATGATTGTCGTTTCTTATGTTTTGTATCCATAAAAGCGTATAAAATATCACATAAATTTTAAAAAGTTGAGATTATTTAAATGCAAAAGCAGTGAATTTTAAAAAGTGCAAGATATCACAGTTTCAGTGATCGTTTACAGAACGTGACATTAAAGTCAATG
>NCKV01000356.1:0-19272 GCA_003675905.2 Leptotrombidium deliense
CACGTAAATATGGATGTAACAACGTTGTCCGCGAGATTATCGTTTTGTGGGAGTTTTTTGTGAACAAAATCACATTTAAAACAATCATTGTTCACGTTTTTTTGTTCGTCGCAAATACAGTGAACAATGAAGTCGTTTTGCGAAGATCAGTTTTGGGTGAGTGTCAATCGAATGCTTGACCGGCAGATTTGTTTACACCGGTGAATTGTTTTTGTCTCCCATATTGTCTCACTATTTAATATTCAAACGAGTAAATATGCAGAATAACTTCGATTACTGGCATCTGCTTCCTGATCGAAAACAAATTTACCTTCCATGCTTAAATTGCGTTCGACGTTCGCTTAATGATTTTTTAAATATTTGTTAATTCAGTTCTGTTTAAACACATTTAAAATGACACTTTTTGGTGTGAACCATATGTTGATTGATGATTGTTGAAAATTTATATTTTTCAATTCAAACGAGTTGAGTACAATGTACTGGAATTTTATGTAAACTCGCGTATGTACTCACTGCGTACAAATGTCGGTGTGATCGTTGAATGAAAATTTTTTAATTGAATTTATAGTAAAATTACTTTTCATTTAATAACGTCAGAGGTATGTCGTTATGGATAAATGATATTAATGTTCACTGGATCGATTCCAATGAGTATCATTTGGCGTTTTTTGTAATCTAAAAAATTTCAATTTCGACGTTATGCTGAGTTATGTCTGATATACTTTGCATTCGTTTCAATAAGAAAATTGATGATAGTCTGCATAAATTCATTAAAGTAAATGTAATTTAAATGCGATGCTTTGACAAAAAATGAATGTTTCAAAAATCCTTGCCTCATTGCATGATCATGAAGGTGGTTCGCTGTGAGTCTAGTCGTCGACTTTGATTTATAACAACTGTTATAAAATTCACATGTGATAGCTAGTGTTTAAATAAATTATAATTAATGTTCTAAATTTGTGGACCGCTTCCTCGATCGCTTCTGAATCTGCGTGTCAAGAACATTCTTTTCTTTGTACAGTCGTGACCAAAATAACATTTTACATTTTGATCTGCATCCGAATGTTGCCTCCATGGAAACGTGCAACTGTTATTCTGGTCACACTGGCTTTTTATTTTTCGATTTGCGTTTCGTTAGAGAATGTGTTGTTCCTTGTTTGTTGATAATGATTTATAAAGTAATGTTTTGCAAAAACGAGCATTTCCACTAAACGGGGAAGTAATGGCACGCAACGAGAAATTCTGTGAAATTAGCAGTTACATACATTTCGCAAATGTAATCGCGAATTACACCAATTTTTGGGTTTGGAGCTGAAAACGTAATTTTCAAGCGAAGCGTATGTCAGAACAATTATTGATGACCAACAATTACGCTACGTTGTTTCGCAGATTGTTTTATGCAGTTCGCAGAATATTTGATTTCGAGTAAATTTCACGTTGTTTTTTGATAATTGATTGCTTGTCATTGCTTTGAAATTCATGTTTTGAAAAGCGTTGAGAAAAAATGAAGCAAAAGATTTGTTTGAAATAACGCGAATATTAGCGAAACAATGACGAAAAATGATGAATCTAATATCGATTATGTCGTCATCAATTTCACGTCCATATAAATTGCGTACCTTTCACTCGAGATTAACATTGTTTTGTCTTGTGAAAACGAAATATGATCAACATTGCAAGTGTCAGACAATCGCGGACGTCTGAAAGCATTAAGAAACTGCTTCCAGCCATTGAACAAAGTCACTGCCATCATCGTATTCGCGTTTCTTCTCTTATCATTGCTTTGTTTACCAATTGTTTGATTAAATTTATTCGTCTCTGCATTTATTCATTCAACAGTGACAGAGTAACGAAATGTTGTTGAATGAGAAGCAGAATTCATATAAAAGAATTAAACTATTTGTGGCATTTTAAAAGAAAGCTGATTTTGAGCAAATGAAACATTGATCCGAAATTATTGAATGATGTGACGCGTCGTCGTTTAATTTTATTCATTATTTTCCGCACTGTTTTGCGCTACAAAAAGCAAATTTTCTATTAAATTTTCATGTCTGTCGAGAAACATTTTGTCATTTGAATTTGAATTATGTTCTGTCCACAAATTTGAAGAAATTGTGACACTAAGTATTTTTGACACTAAAGTGTTGTCATTTTGCAAAATTTAGTTTCGCAGACAGAATAATGTGTTGTAAAAATATTCGCAATTTTGACAATCTGTTATCTTGTCAATTTACAATTGATATTTTTATTTCGCAATTCCACAAGTATCTGTTTTAATTAATTTAATATAAAATATCGATTTAATTGATTTGCAGTTAATGACGTTTGAAATAAATTGCGTAACAATTGTTCGACGAAAACAATAAGTGCTGAAGAATGGATCAGCTCATCATTTTTGATTCAATTATCAATCCACGAGCAGAGATAAACGGCACTCTGAAAACAAATTGTTTTGTTTAAATTCGAGAAATTTCACTCTTGTTATACAACAGATAACGAAGAATGATTGAATGTTTGCTGCATTTGAGGTGAATGCGAATGTTGAAGTATAAAAAGAAAGTAACATTTTGTTTGTTTTTGATTTAATGAGATTCGAAATAATGTGCACACGGAGAAATATTGAATACAAATGTTTATTTCATAAGCAACCATTGGATGTGTATTTTCTTTGTAATTTAATTCCAAATGCATTGCAACAACGTTATTGCTTTGCTTCATTCATTGTTTTCTGCAAGCATTTAAAATTGCAAGCAATCGTTGAAAGTGCTTTATTCGTCTGCGTCTAATATTCTAATATTGGCAGCATGCTTGAACGGTGCAATATTTTGGGTATAAAAAAACATGTTGATTAAACATGTCTTCTGGTTCTTGTTGAATGCGCTCTTTATGTAGTTGGCATTCAATGCCTGAACTTCTATTTTTTGGAGCCACAAACGAAGAAGAAAAATGAATTTTATTCAATACATGAAACTATCATTGAACGCTTTAATTTCGGTGCGTGTCTTGAATATGAGTGCGCTTTATTAGAATTAATAATTTCTTACTTTACTTTTCGTTGAAAAAGACTCTTAAAAACACTTGAATTACAAAATTGAACCGTTCTTTTTGTGTCTGCTCCTAATCGACTGTGAACATGTTTTTTGTGGACACATGATGATGATAATTGTTTTGCGAACTGATGTTGCCGAGTTTGTCGATCATTTCGGCTGGTTAAGTGACTGTGCATTATTATTGAATGGCTTGGCTTTCGTTTTCACGATAATTTGTTCGACGACAAACACTGATTGCTTGAATATTTAATTGCATTTCGATGTGAGCACCATTTAACGTCTTAATTCATTATTCAATGAGAACATGAAAATTGCACTAATTTCTTTCTGTGTTTTCGAACTCAATTCCTCGTGAACTTACTTTTCATGCGAAACATTAATTGATGAAGAAGATGGGCGTTGTTTGTGCATGCATTTACATTGAATTACATTACACATGCACATTAATTTAATCTTAATTTTTAATTGAATTCTACAAATAGCAACGAAATGCCATCGACAGTGAATTATTGGCGTTTTTTGTAAACATGGGTAATGTCTGTAAGACGAGTAATGAATGGAGGCAATCGAGAATGTTCACCAATTGCAGACCGTTGTAGAAAGTGAGCAGTTCACGGCTATAATTTAGAGGAATCGATTGCAAGCTTTAATTTCGTTGATTACCAGTCGCTGCGACTATTTTCAGCTCTCTGTGTGTGTGTCTCTGTTTTCGTTTCATTACAGTTCTGGTTCGCTTTTCACTTTCTCGCTCGAATTTTACTTTATAATTGTTATTTCGGCAATGCTTCGACGGCAGACGTCGATTTGATTAATGAAATACATTGTAGTACGTTGCACTCGGTGTGTAACATTTGAATGGCGTACATTTACGAAGTCGACCATCAATAATGAATAATCATTGTGCGTACGCTGTCAAATTCGTTGAGCGAAATGTCCTTTTATTGAATTTCGAGGAAAATAGTGATTGCAAAAAAGGCAATGATTTCGGATGTTTTTATTGCCCGATAGACATTATATGAACGCTAAATATTTGAGAATCTGCTCGCGGATTCCGAGTGAATCTAGCTTTTTTCTTTCGCTCTTTTATTTTTGCTTCTTTCCATATAAAAGATTTGCCAGTAAAAAATCAATTTGGAAAAGTGCTGTATTCAGTCTAGGAATGCGTTCATCATTCACAAGAGTACACACATACAAATACACAAGTATGACAATGTAGGTGCACGAACGCGACCAAACTACATTTTTCAGACGTAGTTTTTTGTGTACTCTTGTCGTGTATGTCGTTGTTCACTGGCCGCTCTCACAATCAACTTAACATGCAACGTTTTCATTCGGAAACTGCGCGATTCAATTTCGAAACAGAAATCATTACTCTCTACTTTTTGTGTGCACAGAAATGGTTTAAATGTAGTGAATCGTTAAATGTGAACAGTGAAAGTACTGTGAGAACAGTTGCGAGTTGTATTGCAAATCGAGACTGTTTCAAGTAATCGAATTTTATCGTGACGTCGAAAAGGGAAAACTCGATTGCGTACGGGTATTGTTGGTGACTTTCGAGCTAGTCCACTTTTCCGCCGACTCTAAATTTAAGATTGTAGGGTTTTTGTGATTCAGGTGCTCGATGCATGTTGTTCACGAGAAATCCCTTTCTCAATTGATTTTTCTCGTAGTTTCGCGAGACAATTTCAGAGTCGAAATAGCACATTGTATCTATTTTTTACTTGAGAACTTCGAAAAGAAATCAACGAAATAATCTTTTAGCGAACAATTGCAATGAATCAAACGCTATCTGCGAATACGCTTTTATTGTTTTTTTACTTAAACGTTTCGATTTTTGAAGCCACGATTAAAAGTACAACAATTGAGTGCATTGGCGAAGCTCAATATTTATTGTGTACTCAAAACAATAGTTGTCGTTGACAATTAACACGTCTTCAGTGTCACTAATGTCGACTTTATGGCACAAAACTGCAATAAAAATGTATGTAATTACGCCATGATTATAAGCATTTGTCTTGTCGTTTTCTTCGCAAATAATATCTTTTCAGAGCACAAATAACAATGAAAGTCATTTCGTATCGCAAATGAAGAAAAGGCAAATTGATCGTCTTTCAACGATATTAAAGTGAATGAAAAATATTAGAACTCTCCTTTTCTTGTAACTATCTATAAACAGAAATCATTGGTTGTATCGATTTTTGCATTTCGTTTCATTTCGGCTAAAATTAATCAATGATTGCGTCAATTGAACTGAAATCGGCTTCTTTTCAAACGAAATTTGCGTTTCAAAGAAGCTGACAAAATTAATTAAAGTTTATGTGTTCTTTCAGCATTTCAGTCACACGTGAATTGAAAAAGTAAGAAAAGACAAAACGACGACGTTTGAATACAGCAAAAAGGTGTCGTGTGTGTATTGTTAATGCATTTCGATTTCATCGGTTGTCTTGCAGACAATCTCATTGTGTGAGATTCGCTTTCAGTCTTTTGTTTCTAAATATAATATATACACAAATGAGTGCAATGAATGAACGAAACTTAATGACTTCGGATTACATTACTGTTATTAAAATGACGGACAATATTGCATTCATATTTCGTAGCTCATTCTAAACTTAAATTTACAAAGAGTCATTTACACTTTTTTGTCTTACTGTTGTTACATTTAAACTTTAAATGAATGTAGTTATTCTTAGTGTAAATTTTTTTCCAATCGGACAACTGATTAAACAAAACACGTACGATACTGGATATCGGCACATTTTGCAATTTTTATTCCCTTTCTATCGCAAATCATAATTTGCGAGTGAAAATACTGCTGTTCATATTTTTGCGGTGCTTCCCTTTAAATTATGAAACATTTTTGTGAAGAGTCTTTTTGGGTGAGTACTCATCATTAGTACTCTTTGAATGAACTCATTTTTATCACTGTTTGAACGCATCAAAGAGGCGTGCTGTGCCTTCACTCACATGTCGTACACTACTAATTAAATAAGAAATAATTATTAGTTTGTTAAATTAGAGCTTATTTGATGTGAACGAACAAATTTAAGAACTTCACTTCTGAAACATAGTAGTAAGTTTTAGCCCAGCAATTTGTCAACCGAAATGTGTGTGGTTGCAAATTTTTAACGGTGAATTGAATGAAATGCCTGCAAACCATTTTCCGCAAGCCGACAGTTTGTAAAGTGTGTGTAAAAAGTAATCGAAAGCTAAAAATGAGTTTATTGTGCAACGAAAACAAAAATCGCTGTTTCATTTGATTTTTCGAAACGTTACTGAAATAAATGTGTGAACATAAATTTCGCTTAGGATTACCAACGAACGTGGAACACAACGAATCCATTTTTTACAACATGTTTCGAGGAAACGGTTTTAATTTGGGTGCCTTGTGGTTTTCTTTGGTTATTTGCACCTTACGAAGTGATGAGATTGAAGAACAGTCGCAGCAAACATATACCATGGACGCTGGTTAACATATTCAAAATTGTGAGTTGAGTGCATACTTGTGCCATCGGCAGCTGACAAGTGAAATGTGTTTTGTTTTCACTTTCGAAGGTATTATCTTTATTACTGACCATCTTCAGTCTTCTGGAAATGTCGCATTCGTTGCTTAGGCTTTCAAAAGAAGATGACTCTTATCCTGTCGAGTACTACACGCCATTCATAAAGTTTGTAACTTTTGTAAGTCTGCTGTTCACGACACGACCGAGAATAAAATGGAATGTATTGCGTTTATAGATTTTGGTGACAATTTTGTTGCTTTTTCAACGAAAAAGAGGAATTCATACGTCTGGCGTATTGTTCTTCTTCTGGTTAATGCTCAGTGCAACCGCTCTCATCAATTATCGCACTATTTTAAACCACATATTTCATGGTGTGAGTATATTTCTCTTTCTTACTGTTGAGAATTCCAATGTTTATTTCATCTACTAAATGACACGCTTTTGATTTTGATTTAGACATCCTCGAGATGGTTGAATAAGTTTGTGTACACAATTCGCATCGCATTTGTACCGATGGTAGTCACACAATTCGTTCTTTCCTGTTTTGCAGACGCAAGACCCGAATTTTTCACAGCGGGACACGATTACAAAGTACCTTCGCTTCTTTTGTGCTTAATTTGATTGAAATATTCATTAAATCATGCAGAATATATGTCCCGTCGAGTCGTCTTCCTTTCTGTCTTATATAACGTTTTGGTGGGTGAATCCACTCGTTGTTCTTGGCGTGAAAAGACCGTTGCAACAGAAAGATATGTGGGATTTAAGTCTCGAAAACAGAACAGCAGAAATTTTGAAGTTGTTTAATAAGTATTGGCAGAAATCTGTGATAAGAGGAATGAAGTTTGTACGCAAAGATTACGCTGTCGGTCAAGTCGCTGGTGATGACAATGAGATTCGAGTGCACATTATTTCATCACTTTTTAAAACTTTCAAGGGTCGATTGCTGCTCGCCGCGCTTTACAAACTAATTGACAGTTTGTTAACTTTCGTAAATCCCATTGTTTTGGATTTTTTGATAACGTTCGTCGCATCTGATGAGCCTATGTGGAAAGGTTACGTGTATGCGTCCACAATGTTTTTCTCATCTATGGCTCAGTCGCTGTTCAGCTCTCAGTACGAGTATCTCATATATAACACTGGTTTACGAATGAGAGCCTGTATGACTTCCGTTGTATACAAAAAAGTAACACTTCACTTGTCAAACGCTTGTTTTTCAATGTCTAATTTTATGCAGAGTCTAAAGTTGTCGACGAGTGGTCGTAGAGACTTCACTACAGGCGAAATTGTGAATTTGATGGCTGTCGACACTCAGCGAGTTATCGATTACATCCACACAATAAATTTATTATGGTCCGCACCTCTGCAAGTTGGTATCTCATTGTACCTTTTGTGGGCACAGCTCGGCGTGGCTACTCTTTCTGGTGTTTTTGTGATGATTATTCTTGTACCGATCAATGGTGTAGTGACTGCTAAACTTAGAAAACTGCAGGTCTCTATAATGAAAGCAAAAGACAAGCGAACAAAACTTATGAACGAAATATTGAACGGAATCAAAATTTTAAAGCTTTACGCTTGGGAAAATTCTTTTGTAGAACAAGTCAGAAATATTCGAGATGTTGAAGTGGATGCTTTGAAAAAACAAGCTTACTATGCCGGTGGAGTTACATTTGCTTTCAGTTGTGCACCTTTTTTCGTAAGTCGTAAATAATGGAAACGAAACGCGATGACTGAAACATTTTACATTTCAGGTGGCATTGGCAAGTTTTGCGACTTACGTTTTAATTGATCCGAAAAATGTACTTGATCCGAACAAAGCTTTCGTTTCCTTGTCGCTGTTCAACATATTGCGAATTCCATTGGCATTGCTGCCAATACTGATCACATCAGGAGCAATGGTAAATAACATGATTTTTTTATAGTTGATACTTTAATCTTTTTTAATCAGTTTCTTGTATCTGTTCGACGGATCAATAAGTATTTACAAGGAGATGAATTGGATGAAAATGCCGTCACTCACGACAACGATCCGGATAATCCTATTACCGTTAGCAAAGCATCATTTTCTTGGTCGAATACAGATGAGCCCGTTTTGCACGACATTAACTTGCAAATAAAAACGAACAAACTTGTCGCTGTTGTTGGACAAGTTGGCAGCGGAAAGTCTTCGATTCTCTCTGCAATCTTAGGAGATATGTATAAGAAAAAAGGATCTGTTAATGTAAGCGGATCCATTGCGTACGTTCCTCAACAGGCATGGATTATGAATGAAACTTTGCGACAGAATATTCTGTTCACGAAGAGCATGGATGAAACGAAATATAAACGAGTGTTAAGTGCATGTGCTCTGGAACCTGACCTGAAAATTTTGGAAGGAGGTGACATGTGTGAAATAGGAGAAAAAGGAATCAATCTTAGTGGAGGACAGAAGCAACGTGTCAGTTTAGCGCGTGCAGTTTATGCAAACGCTGATTTATATCTGTTTGATGATCCTTTAAGTGCAGTCGATTCGCACGTTGGTCGGCATCTGTTCGAACAAGTGATCGGTCCCACGGGTCTTTTGAAAAATAAGACAAGAGTTGTTGTGACCCATAAGATCACAATTTTGCCACAATGTGATGAAATTATTGTTATGAAAGACGGATTTATTTCGGAACGCGGTTCGTATAAAGAATTGCTGGAAAAGAAAGGAGACTTCGCTGAAATCCTAGTCCAATTCTTAGCCGAGCACGACGAAGAAATTCCCGAAGAGGATATGAGTGTAATCGAAGAGATGAAAGCATCCGTGAAACCAGAATTAGAACGTCACATCTCACAAATTTCGCAGAGTAAAAGTAGCCTTTCAGGAGATAGTGAATTACGCAATCGAAAATCATCTGTGCGCTCACAAGATTCGGATCGAAAGAAATCGATTTCTAAGTCACCTGCGAAAGCACGACTTACTGAAAGTGAACAACAACAGGTGGGATCAATCAAATTCGAAGTCTACAAAGACTATATAAAAGCTGTTGGTGTTTTTGGTGCAACTGTAACTGTGGTTTCGTTCATGTTAGCCAATGTTTTCAATGTGTTGTCCAGTTTGTGGCTCACAGCGTGGAGTAATGACGCTAATGATCCTCAAAATTTTAATAACACTGCTCAACGTGATTATCGACTTGGCGTTTACGGAGGTCTTGGTTCAGGGGAAACGGTGTTCATTTTATTCTCATCAATTACACTTAACTTAGCCTGTCTTCGCGCTTCGAAAGTTCTTCATAACGGAATGATTGAACGCATACTGTTGGCTCCTATGTCATTTTTCGATACAACTCCTTTAGGAAGAATCTTAAATCGTTTTTCTAAAGATATCGATTCTGCAGACGTGACGCTGAGATTTAACTTAAGAATGCTAATATCGCAGTTTTGTCGAACAGTTTCCTCGTTGGTAATCATCAGCATGGAAACACCGATATTTTTGGTGACTGTAATTCCTCTCGGAATTATCTACTATATGGTTCAGGTATTTTGAGTCGACGAGGAATTAAACTAATACTTTTTTTCCAAGAAATATTATGTGACGACGTCTAGACAATTGAAACGCATTGAATCAACGACAAGATCTCCAATCTATTCTCACTTCTCAGAGACAGTGACCGGTTCGACGTCAATCAGAGCGTACGGCGCTTCGGAACAGTTGATACAAGAATGCCACAATCGTATTGATATAAATCATAGTTCTTATTTTTCGAGCATTGCCGCTAATCGATGGCTTGAAACAAGACTTCAATTTCTCGGCTATATAATTATATTCTTGGCAGCTATATTTGCAGTCGTCTTGAGAGACAAATTAAGTCCTGGAATTGCCGGTCTTTCCATCAGTTATTCATTGACAATCACAATGACACTTAATATGCTCGTCAGAGCCAGTTCTGATGTTGAAACGAATATGGTTGCAGTTGAAAGATGTTTAGAATATAACAAAACACCTGTTGAGGTTTGTTTTATATGTGTATGTTGATACATGGTTTAACAAATTATTCTTCAGGCTCCTCAGTACATAGAATCAAAGAAACCAAAGGATAATTGGCCACAGAAAGGTGGAATTAAACTTGTCGATTACAGTACTCGTTATAGAGATGGTCTCAAGTTGGTGCTTAATAAAATAAACTGTGAGATTAATCCTGGAGAAAAAATTGGCATTGTAGGTCGTACTGGAGCAGGAAAGTCCTCTTTAACATTGGCGTTGTTTCGTCTCATTGAACCTACTGAAGGGACGATTATTGTGGATGACGTAGACGTGTGTGAAATTGGTTTGCACGATTTAAGATCTCGTTTAACAATAATACCTCAAGATCCTGTTTTGTTCACTGGAACTTTGAGAATGAATTTGGATCCATTTTCGAAGTATAGCGACGAACAAGTCTGGAAATCATTAGAACTCGCACATCTCAAATCATTTGTTGCATCGCTGGGTGCTGGACTTTCGTATGAAATCAGTGAAGGCGGTGAAAATTTGAGTGTTGGTCAGAGACAGTTGGTGTGTCTCGCGAGAGCATTACTTCGTAAATCAAAAATATTGGTTTTGGATGAAGCAACCGCTGCCGTTGACTACGAGACTGATGAGTTGATTCAAGCAACCATCAGAAAAGAATTTGAAAACAGTTCTGTAGTAACAATAGCTCATCGGTTGAACACAATTATGGACTACGATAGATTAATTATAGTCGACAATGGATCTATCATTGAGTTCGATTCACCTAAAAATCTTTTGGAGAACACACAATCTTATTTCTATTCAATGGCCAAAGATTCTGGTTTAGTTTAGGTTTTAAATTAATGTTGATGATTAATTTTTTAAAACTAATCTTGTAATTTGATTGCTTGAAAACAATCATGAATAAAAAACATTCTGATTTTCTTATTTATTACTTCTGTTACAATTGAATTTCTCGAAATTAGATTAATAATTAAATATGAATGTGTGCGAGTTAGTTTGAAGCACATTTTTAGTTTTCGTGAAAAGGCAATTCAATTCAATACAAATAAAATGAAATGAAATGAAATCACATTAAAATTAAAGTAAGAAAGTTATTTTCTTTTTTTGTGAAAAGAAATGAACACTGAAAATGTTCACGAAGTGTATTCGTTATCAGGCAATTTTGCAGTGAAGCATAAATGCAGTGCAATTATTTAAGTGCACTCGTTATATTGTATCGTGATTATCGGTTAACGTTAAATATTAGAAGTGAAACGTAAAGTAACGAACAGTTGAGACAATAGCAAAGGTAAGAATGGTGAAAATTTTCAAAACGCGTGTTTTCTCATGTTTGATTTGTTCTGTAATAAATGAAACGAAATAAATGAAGAACAGTATTTTCGAGTGATTTATGATCTGATCAAATATTAATTGAACAGCAAAGTGTGAATTCGTGACCAAAAGTGTGAAGTAGAAACGAAATTGACATTTTTGTGGCAAGCACGCGATTGAACGCAGATCATCGTTGAACATCGATCGTTGATTGTGTTATTGGCGTCGATATGTGGACTATGCGATCGGTATGCAGCAGCGTTAATCCATGTTTAATGCAAATGAAGACCATTTTTCAAATGGTTTGTCTGTAAGCGAGATTCGTGTGAAAAATGACATCTACAACTGCGAAAAGTGCCACAGTGCAACAGAAGCGTTTTTAGGTTTATATAACAGCGCCAGTAATTTTTTGCTTTCTTAGCAAACATTAATTTCCATTTATTATAAACCAGTCTTCGCCAGTGTTCGACAGTCTCTTGCCAAAGTTTGCATTCGCAACTTCAACCAAACACTCAGTTTGATTGCAGTGTCCAGATTACGAATAGTGACTAAACATGCTACAGTACATGTGTACATGTAAATACTGTAATGCGATGCTTCGCATTGAAAATGTGTGCGACTGTAACTTTTGAGCACAAGAAATAATTCATTTGAAAATTGCATTTCAAAAACTAGAAAAGATGAAATATGTGCACTCATTAATTATTTGCAAAGTTGAAAACACAAAAGAGAACAATTTATGAGTAAAGTAAGCCTGCGAATTCATTGATTAAATCATTGATTTCGTTTGTTGCTTAGAACTTGAAAATTTCATTTTTAGCAGAATTTTATTTTTTATGTATAAAAACGAATAAAAATGGGTTCTTTAGGTTTTCGCACTAATTTCTGAGTAATTCATTTCAATTGATTGCTGTTCAATTAGATTCTAACATAAAATTGGATGTAACGAGTGCATCTTGTTTTTGACCTCTTATAAAGAAGCGTTCGTAATAGCTGATCGCATTCTTGCACATCAATTCATTTGTATTAGATAATTGATCACTAAGAAAAAGTGTGAATGAAGAAATGAATGAATCGTGAAATCGCAAAATATTCAAATGTGCAATGACTGCGAGCGAACTACATTTTGAATAATAATTCTTGTTATCATTCAATATTTGTATGTAACTCGAAATCAGTAGCAACAACATTTCATTGAATGAAAACACGGTTTCAAATTGAGATTCGCATTCGTTAAATTAGCAAAAAAGCTGTGTGCAATCGCCGAATGCCAGATTTCATTTCCCTCACTGAAAATTAATTTTAATATCGCATATAATAAATCAGTGCTTAAAAAAGACTCACGTTATGTGTTCTCACCGTTCACAAAGCATATGAAATTGGAAATTAGAAATTACTCGTTGCAAACTTTCGAGAAAGCTTGTTTTGCGCGATAAATTTTAGTTTCGAATTCACCATTTTTTCTGGTGCACCACAAAATTAAAATTAATAATATTTGAATAGATAAAAAGCGAGCAATAAAAAGTATTCGTGAACATTATAAATTTGCAACTCTTGACATTAGAACGCAATAAATTGTTCGCCAGTCGAGTTCACTTGTTTTATGTCTGCTCAAATCTATGAACACCAACAGACAGACACACACATGCACATTCATTTTATTTATTAACCAAACTTTTAGTAAATGCGTCGAAAATAATTATCATACTCATTTTACTGCGGATGCAGTTGATAAATGCGAAACCATTTTCAATTAAGAAAACAGAAATATTCGCACCTCTTTAAATTATGAAGCAAAGCATCTGAGATCATGCTGCACACACACATTCTCTTTCTCAGCAAATTCAATTAAAATTTTCAAAATATGCTCGTTTTTGCAAATATTTACTTTCAAAACAAACTCAACATTCTTCTTGCTTTCTTCGTTTTGAATTATGAACCTAAATACATGTGCATATACGTGTGCATTCATCTTAAATAAATGTAATGTATGTATGTGTATAAATATGAATGAATGCATGAAAATATTTCCTATTTTTATTGCTTTCCAAATGTGAGACACTTTATTAATTGACTGCAACAGCGACTTCAATGTGTTCACTCTTAATTTAAACATTTGTATGCAAATCGTTTTACAAGGAAATAAGTGTCATGTAACCCTCAAAAAGCATCCATTTGTTCACTTCTCGCTTCGAGTTCAGATCGAAAGTCGATGCGCGTTTATTTGCAAATAATTATCCCACACATTTTACATTTCACCTTCAAATTGACTTTAATGCACGAATTAAATTAAATTCGCTGTTACTTCAAACATTTCTCGGTTTGCATATTTTGACAAACTTATTTAAGAGGATTACATTTTCAGTTTACAGTTGTTTTTGTTTTTTCCGTTCGTTACTTCCTACATACGTTCAACGATGAAACAACTAAATCGTCCTTCTTTAGCATAATTCAATATTCGAAGAATAAATTACATTACTTTTAATTCAATTGAAAAGGTCAAAACGAAAAACACCGTAAACCTAATTCTGTTTCGATGAGACACCATTTAAAATAGCACGTCCGTCGAATTTAGATTAATGGTTTTTAAAAGAAACGATGATTCGAAACACTGCAATTCAATTAAAAAACATAACGAATTCGAATGAATAATGAAAAAAAGTGAATGTATGTCAAAATGAAAATGATTGTGAGTCTGCAATGAACGAAAAGCTGACAGTTGAATAGCACATTGAGCGAGAAAATTATGGAACAAATATTTACACACAGAAAATATGAAAGTCAGCGATTTGTGAGAAATCGATTTGACGTGTAAAACGACGAGAATCACTGCTGCCGTTGTTTGTTGTGCATCAATCTTCGCTTTCTTGTTACTTCGCCAGCGAAACGTCAAACTCGAAAAAAATGTACGAAATACAAATATATTTGTTGAGTGACAAAAGTGTTGATTCTGTTATGCAAATATGTCGTTGGACATTAATCTTCGGTGATGCGAGCACAGCGTTTATTAACGTTAATATCGCATAAATAAGCATCGGTAACCCGTCATTTGGCGATTCGATGCGAGTAATGCGAATGCCTCTTTTTAAAACAAAAAAGCAGTCGTTGTGTACATTGATCATCGAAATGCAGACAGAACTATAATCTAAACTGCAAACCCAAATGATACATTTGCCCTGTGCGTTTGCAATTTGTATTTGAATATTTTGTCGCACGTGACAGCAGTGCTTTGATAATTTCATAACGCGTTCGTAATCAATCATTCGTGTAATTCATACGGAATTTGTTTGCTGCCCGTTTTTGCGCGCTTTGTCGGCGTTCACGCTTTTCGTTCAAATCTAATGATCGCCACACTGTAATTATTGTGCGAAAGGACAACAAATCAGTTGTGAAAGGGTTCACGAGCTGCGAGCGAGCAAGCGGCAGTCAGCGAGAAGAGTGCTCAAAGATGTTGCACTCGAGTGCTGCACTACGGAGCATCTTCGCTGAGAATCATCGAGTGACCGGCGAATCAGTGGACTTCGAATCGACGTGCTTCTTTTTGCCGCAACCAGAACTTAATTATTTGCAAGTAAACATTAATTTTGTTTTACTCTCCGAAAAATCACTTTTTGCGCAAAAAATCTCAACTTTTTGTTACTTGTTCAGTTTTTATCGAGATTCGTTTATTGAATAACGAAAAGCAGTGCGAATCGCGAATACAAAAGAGTGTTGCAGTGTTGCTCACGTTGTGTAACCATTTAAATTGACTCGCACTGTTTTAACTCGTAAAAAATGATGCTTAATTACAAAGCAATTGCAGCTGATTTCGCAGCTCTCACAAAGCATTAATTTTCAATGAAATGTGCGCATTTTCAATGAATATTATCTGTGAAAAGGCACAAAATGTGAGACGATAAATTTCACATTTATTATTGAATTTAAGACACGCTAATTGTATTAAATAAGCTGCTCGTGTTCTCCAAATTCAACCAGCGAATTCATTTCGTAAACTGTTCGTGAATATACGCTCTGCGAAAACGTTATTTCCTCAATATGCTAAATCATCTGTTAAACCAAACATCATTAATTCAATTTTCGATACGAACCTTATTTATGCCCATTTTATACTCAAAGAACCCTTTCGCTGAAAAAACGCTTGAAATCGATTTTTCAAGCAAAAAACAATCGATACACTCGAATGTGAACTCGACTCGCTTAAACCGAGTAAACTGAAAATAAATTAGCATACATCACATGTACATACTGTGAAACAAGTTTTTAAAAAAGTTTATGGAAACAGCTTTTATAAACTTTGTACGCTGAATATATAAGAGCCGTTTAAATATTTCACAATTTGCTCACAGAGCGAAGCGAATTTGGTGTAAACAAAGTTTTTCATTTACTGTGAAAAGTTTCAAGAAAATCGTTTTCAGTTCACAGAATCGCTTGAAGAGCTAACCATTGCAATAGTGCATTAGTGTTGCATTTCAGTTACACAGCATAAAGTAGTATCGAATGCAACGTATCCAGTGCATTATCCATTTATTAGACGCACTAGTTACACATTGCCTCGTTTAATACTGAATGATCGGCTTTCGAACGTTTTTCTCTGCGCGAAACCGATAGTCTCTTTTGCAGCATCCTCACTTCTCTTCAATCTCTATTTTCTTGTTGCTCTTTAAGCCGATTTAGCAGCAAAAAATTAGCACCACGTTTAGATAGAGATTAAACGCCTTAAAAAGATTAATCTATGTCGAAGTGTCCGAATTATGATTGCTTTATGATTTGTTGCTTCTCGCGTTCATTCTCAATAAAATCGCAGCTTCTTTGAAAAATGGAGAAACATTTTGAAGCGATAAATCGCAATCACAAATCGTGTCTCCGATTCTTTTGAACACTGAATTCATTTGAAAATTAAATTGAAATTGAAAATGCGAATGATTGAAACGAATGCTTTGTGAACACTTTTCGCGCCAATTTATAATTTTCACACTGCAAATACAGTTGTCGACAAAATAATGTGTTTGTGCGCATCAATGCGAATGGCAAAAAGTGTTTCTCATTTTCACATTATTTTGCTTCGAAAAGTTTATGTATTTCAATGTAAGCATCGAGTAAAGTATTTGCTCTTTGAGGCGTATTTTTGAAATTATGTTTTTGCAGCAAAAAAATTCACTTTACATTTTAAAAGAAGGAATAATAAATTTGGAAAGAAAACACCCTTTGAAACAATGTCGGTAAAATATTCTCGTTTCTCTTCGTTCACTTGTTTTTGCAACAAAATTCGCATAAATTTACGCTTCTCCTGCGTTTACAACACAAAGAAAAGTTACGAAACGAAACGTCGTTATTCATTGAGGAGGCTGTGTTCTTTGGTCATACTTTTTCTCACGAATTATGAAAGGGTTGACGGAAACTGGCAGCTCAGCGAAAGTGAAACTGTAAGCGTACTGCAATCTGTTTGCATGCTAAATATTAGCAATGCTAACGTAGCGCAATTCTTGGCATCAAAATTCGAATTTCCATTTCTCGCCCATCAATGCACACTTCGAGTATAATTTGAATATATTACGTATATTTTATATCGAAATTACAGCGAAACTCTCGAAACCAAGTAATTAAACGTTTTGAAGCGATGAAAACGATGGGAACGACGTTTTCAAATGACAAATACGAAATGTGCGAATAGGTACATGAATCTGCGAAAAGCGAATCGAATGCAAATCTGGGAGCGTGAAGAATGAAGCAAAATGCATGAATGCTGCAACATTGATTAAATGCCGCAAATTTCATTTGAACACACAAATTTGACAATTGAAATATTGAGCTGCACTTGAATAACACTCAATTTGTGAACTCGTTTCTTACAATTATCGACGTTTATTGCAACATCTTCATTTCAGACTCGTGCGTTCAATGCAACGCAAATTCGATTATTGCTCTCATCAGAAACATTTTTGTAATTACATTTATATTTGTATTTTAAAAAATTAATGCGAAAAATGAATTACACATAAAAATATAAATTATACAGCAAAAGAGCAAAAGAGAGCATTCGCTTCTGTTTCGTGTGTTTTTAATTTAGTTTAAATCGTCCGCAATTCAATGAAAAATGTTATTCATTCCACTTCTGTCGTTCATTCAATTTGCAAGACTGATTCCACTGATTTTCAGCAAATATTTACGAGCAAACCAAAATTAATGGAATTCCGTACTTCGTCCGTTATAAATTGTTTTTTTTTTTTGCGTTGCATTTGTTTGCATGTTTCGTAATTGATATTCTAAATTCGAAATTCATTCGCTGTACTCATTCGCAATTAAATCGCAATAAAAACACGTGATTTGTCGAAAGAAAAGAAATGATCAGCAAATTGGAAATATGCGAATTAAGCGATTTCTAAAAAAGAAAACAGTTTTCGATTAAATGTTTTTCATGTAATTACAGGCATACATTTGGCGGTCGCGACTGTGGACTCGACATGGTTACGCTTTTGCATTTAAAAAGCAATTGGAGAGCAAATTTTTGATGCAAAAGCCGTGTCGATGTGTACATTTGTATATGTTTATTAATTGATGTACTGTACCTTCGCATGCATTTCGCAAAACGTGCGAATGTTTGAATGCATCGCATTCGTTTTTTCACAAAAGCGCAACAAGAAAAGTGCAAGTTTAAAAGGTTTGCTTTTGAAAATTAATGAAATTAACATTGAATACTGGATGTTTTTTCCTCGAATCGATTTATCTCGAAATGGGTTACAAATGAATCGCGTTTTGAAAGTGAAATTTCGTGAAACAAACTATGTAAAAGTGTTCTCTCGAAGATGCTCTGCAAACAACACGTAAACATGAATCGAATGGTCGAATGCATGGCATTCGTTAAAAGAGCAGCGAAAGTGAATGTCTTATTTGACAAATAATTATTAATGCTAAACTTTTTTCGCCCAAAATGTACGCAATTTGCCGATCGATTTAAATACATCGAACACAGTGTGTGTGTATTAACTCAACGATGAGCTCCCATTTTTTGCGTGACTCTATTTTTTCACGTCTTCTACCGTTTTAAAAGATTGTAATTAAAATCGAATTAAAGCTCGTTTTTCATTTAAAGTCAATGCAAAAATGAATGTTAATCAAACAAAAATTAATTTACTTTTTTATGTATGCATATTACGTAATCGCATTTCTGTGAATATTCAGATTCGCACACAAAATGTTCTTAATATGTTAAAACTTCTCTATTTCAGGTCATTCACAAGCGAAACGCGAAAGCCAAAGTTTACCCCATTCAACACTCATATTGCTTGAATTACACACGAAACTCAATTTTACAACCAGAATGCTTATCACGCAAACATCCGCAACAATTTCACTTTTATTATCATTTTATTGTTTTCACTTAAAACTTGTCATCATTACCCAAGTGTGTGTCTATTTCAATGTGAACTTTTAATTT
>NCKV01000357.1:0-19259 GCA_003675905.2 Leptotrombidium deliense
CAACGCTTCCTTTTTCCTGCAAACAAATCTATTAGAAATGTATTGAAAATGTATATACTTTGAAAGAACTAAAATAACTTCAATTTTGATTTTCGTGTATTCTTCAACAAATACACGGAAAGTACGCAATAATTGTCTTCGTTACAAATTCGTTTTACTTTCTCAAATTTCGTGGATCGTTGTTGAATGTGTTTCAATGTGTTTCAACTTCGCTTTGAAAATAAAATTATTTACGTTTACAATGAATTTCGTCACGCATTTTTATTGTATTACAGCAAGCTTGGTCGTGTTACAATACGCTTTAAGCATTGCAAATTTACTTTAACCAATTATTAGTTGCCTTTGTCGGCGTAATTATTCAGATGAAAGTGATTCAAATACCGTTCCACTATTGTTTCGCAATCGGCAACAATTGCTCGCATTTGCATTAACGCAAAGTACAGTGCTTAACTTTTAAATAACTTCGATCACAGAAATAAATAAACAAATGCAGCGAATATCGACGTTCAAGAGCTGAATGCGTTCAACACGTTTTTTGAGTAACTTTTTAAATACATTTTTAAAGTGTTGAGATGCATATTGGAAAAGAGTGCAAAGAATGAAAAAGAAACGAATAAGTTAACAAGTTTCATATTTTTGCGAAAATTGACATCACTTTATTAGATTTAAAACGAGTGATACTGAATACTACTTATTAACAAACTCAACTTTAGTGTTGCTTTCTTGAAACAAAGTAGTCTTTCGAAAGCAGTCGTAATTTATTTACATTGTTATTGCAAGTATTGAAAATATTTCAGTGTCATATTTATTGCTGTTTCCTTCTGAACTGAACTATTCTGAAAACGTACAAACCTGTAAATTTAAATGCACTTCGCGAAAGCAAATCGTAATCAATTCTTTCAAATTTATTAAAATATCTTTAAAAATGTTGCTATCAATTTAAACAGTGTTCCACAGAAATGTAACTTTTGATGGCACATCTGCAATCCAAGAATATTGACTGTTTTTAAGTTGAAACTCGATTTGTTTTATTTTTGAAACGAATAAAACAAAAAAAATGCTTACATATTTTGCAATGCAATTTAGCGATACGCAAAAGTTGCACTTATTTTTGATTCACTGTTCGACATACGAGTGCAATATTTTAAAAATTTCTTTTTCAAAATCCTTTAAATGTTGACATCAATAAGAATTTGAAAAGTATCAAAATTTTTATTTTGTCGCTGTAAATAAAATTAAAGCAGAGAAGCGATGCAAGAGATACATTAAAATAGATTCGATTAATTTGAAGTGGAAATTTGAATAAAGCGAATCGGTGCTCGAAAATTGTGCAAAATTGTAGTTCTGGTCTTCGGTGAACCACATTCAGTAATCGCTTCAATCGCTGCCGTTTATTAAACGTTTTACTTGAGTTGTGACGACGTGCGATCGATTGCAGTGTTTGTCTGTTCGGTTTGTTAAACAATTCGCGAAACACTGCTTTTAAAAAACAATGCTTCCAATGCTGGAATCGTTGAAAGAATACATTTGAAATTCAAATGCAGTTCAGTTATATTTACGAGAGTGACGATTAAAAAATAGAAATTATATTGTCGAGGGTTGAGAGCAGACAACTCATTAAATATTAAAGATGTATTACAAACGAGCACTATTGACGATTGCCTGAAGGTTGTCTCATTTAAATTGCGTTCCATAAAATCTTGGCTGTAATTTAAGAGAAATTTGTTCGCAAAAAAGGAAATAATAAATATCGTCTCATTTGAGAGCAACGATTTACAATTTTAATTTAAAAAAGCGTAACTAAAGTCACAGCTATCAACGATCAATTTAAGCTTTTCATAAAGCATATTTATAATTGACAGGCTATGAATTGCGTTTACATTTGTTACTTCGACAACCCTTTGAATATTTATGAATCTCATGTTTCCACAGAATCTGTCCGAAAGCATTTAAATGTCGATTAACTCTGAAATAATTTCTTATTCATTTGAATATTTTCTATCTTTGATATGTTTATTACGATTACTTTTTCGCAACTCACATTTCTCACTGCTTTTTCACAAACTCAAATCTTTTTTTTCACATCAACTGTACATCTATTTTCGCATCTTGTGATGCTCATTGTTCTCTTCATTTATATTTGTTCAAGGACATTATAACACTTTTTATACAACGACTTTTGAAACAATGTTCGTTTTGAAGTATTTGCCTAAAAATGTATTAAAATTTATTTGTTTCACGGATTTTGTTTCTCTCATAGAATACAATTTTGAAAGATGATTTAAAGTGTTAACATTTTGTGAAGGTTTGGTTCAGTAATCGACGAGCACGATGGAGAAAACAAATGGGAAGTCAACAACTTCAGGCCGGATTCAGTGCCGCATTGGCTTCATTTCCAAGTGTTCACACAGGCTATGGATCATCTTCGGGCTCCTATTTTCTCGGTGGTTCCGCTTCCACAGATCCAATGTCGTACTCATCACTAGGTTTGTGATCA
The DNA here is from genome assembly GCA_003675905.2 of Leptotrombidium deliense. Classification (NCBI taxonomy): domain Eukaryota; kingdom Metazoa; phylum Arthropoda; class Arachnida; order Trombidiformes; family Trombiculidae; genus Leptotrombidium; species Leptotrombidium deliense. The sequence continues at coordinate 2,498 of NCKV01000357.1, forward strand.
CAAATTTATAGTTTTTACAGCGAAATTCATACTGAAATAGGTTCGAGTCAAGCTGCTGTAGCCGCTTTATCTTCGAATAGTGCCTGGCCGAGTTGCAGCGAGTCGAATAGGCAATCGTCTGGTTTGTCGGCAGAATGTGGTTCCTATTTGGCAGCTGGACGCCTGCCTTTCCAATCTCAGGTTTGTTCTTTAATTTAATTACAGTAAAAATGAAGTATCGTTTAAGCAATTACTGCCGTACTGCTTACAAAAAGTAATTAGCGTAATTAACAAACGATTTATCCATAGTTTGGCTCCAATGCATCAAGTTCATTGGCAGTTTCAAACGCTTTCCAAAACAGCAATCTGAACGTAGCGGGTTCTTCGTCATCTGCAGTTTCCGGACCACAAATCGGACAACAGAACGAGTCTTGTCGGGCAGACAAACTGCTGTTCCACGGCTCGTCGTCAGTCGACTCTCTGTCGAACTTGTCCATGTGCAATATGTTTAGCGCCGGATCGGGAATTCACAACTACTCTTCACACGCTTTCGGTGCGAATGCGAGCGATCTGCTGTACAAATCAAGTGACTTCAGTCAAAACATGAGTGCACAAAGACATTTAAGTGGTGGTATGTGTAGTTGAACCTATGTTAATGCGGTTACGTCGATATTACTTTCTACTGATCTTCTCGAAAGTGCGGATTTGTAAACGTTACAATATTGTGAACGGCGATGGCAATCGTTAAAATTGTGCCTTTTTAATCTGTTACTGAATAAGTGAACAAAAATAAATACGATTCAAAATGAATGGCAGTTATGAATCGCGTGAAGCAAGAGACGTTTAATTGAATGGCGAAAGTATTAAATCCGTTGTGCTCAATGAAATCCTAAATTCGCTTTTTTATTTTCATACGTTTTTTGCGGCAAATCGCGTGACTTTAGAAAGCAGAGGAAAAAAGGAGAAAAGGATGGGTGGTCTTCTTAATTAATATTTCTTCAGTACAGGTGTTACAATAGTTGCGGTGCGTGATATTATCTGACTCTTTTGACGGCCGCTTAAGGCCCGGTTAACAGTCCACTTTTGCGTTGCTTCAACACAGCTTTGCATCGTTGTTGCCTGACTGCGCGCGTCTTATATAAACGTCGGCAATGCTTTGTACGCATAAAGACGAACACATTTGCGTTATTTATGTTGCACAAACACTGAGCCTCAGCTCGTTTTAACCCATCTTTTCGTCAAAAAGCGTTTTCGACCGAATCTTGTTTTCGGTTTGCTTCGCGTGACCATTGATTTGGCGACGATTCGTTAACCACAAAATGTTCACAAAGCAAACAGTGCGTCGAGCCAATTGAGCGATCATTTGTTTCGCGACTGTGAAATATTTCAACGAAAAAGTCTGCGAAACTTTTTTACTAGTTTTTCAGAGAAGTGCAAAGCGATTCTTAACTATTCTTAACCACTGTGAACCGTGATTAATTAATTCATTTCGCAACAAAAGCGTTCAGACATGCACTTTATTAATAATTAGTGACGTTTAAAGGCCATTTCGTGATATTTAAGTTAATTAAGTCACAAGTAATACATACAAAAGCTCAACTTTTTTTGATTAAAGATTGAATCGTGTTTTAGTAATCAGACAAGTAATTAAATGAGACACGCAAATATATATAGTTTACACTGTTTGCTAAATCTTTTCGATTGTTGCACACAAACGTGAAGTCAACTGTAAAAGACAAGCTAAACATTGCGAATCGAGTATTTAGTCTTCTCTTGCTCTTCTCTTCGCTGTTAAATTTGTATTCAAAACAGCGGTTAACTTTACATTTAAAATGCGAACAAAAAAATGGAATGAAATTTCAGTCTAAAAGAATTATATTTTTTACATAAAAACAAGATTTAAATCGCCGTATAGCGTCTTGTAAAATATGACACATTGAAAAGTATGGCGTTGTTGAGTGCAAAATTGATTGACACTCGAAACGCCTGATGGCAGGTAATGGCAGGCGATCGCAGACATTCACGTAAAATCTGTGGTAGGTAATAACGGATAAGAGTGAATACCTGTGATCTGCCATCGCTTTCATATTTAATAAATAACACGAAACGAATAACCAGGAAATGTATAGCTTCAAAATTTCGCATTTTTCTTTTCTCGTTGCCGTAATGCATGCAAACACGTTCTGTAACAGGACCAACAGATCACGGTTCTAATCGAAAGCTTTTATTTGCAGAACAGAGAGTACACGTGCAATCAATGTTTATTTTGTTCACATCTCGCGCGAAACCAGTCATTTTCTGCTCTTTCAATGCATAACAAACGTGATTACTTTTCACAAGCGACAGTCGTTAACCATTATTTTAGTACTGTCTAAGTGCACATTCGCATCTTTTTACTCGTTTTTGTCTTTAAGGAAGGTAAAGCGATGGCAATCGCTGTTGATCATTAGTTAATTGAAATTAACCGGTAAATAAGATACGTGCCTGATCTGCGATTAATTACATTTGTATTCAAATAAAAGCAAACGGCAGCTGCCGAAAAGTCACGCTTTATTTTTATTGAACAAGTACAAGAGTGTAGAGATCACAGTGTACAAGTTGTAGAGAAGTGTACATATTGCAAGTTTTGTAAGAAAGTGCGTGGCAAACAGAAGTGAACGGAGAACGGTTGGTCGATCGGTCCTTATTCGGTTCTCGCAGTGACCCTCCACGTTGTGTATGCGTCCATCGCTCAAAAATTTCATTTTAGAGACGAAAAAAATTAATTTAAAAACCGAAAACGACAAAAGGCGTTCAATAAATAGCGCCGATTATTAATTTATTTTATTTTGTTGAGAATACAATCAATCATAATTTTGTATTTACCTTTTTATTTTCGCGAAATCCCGTCATTGAATTCAGAGTATTATAACTTAATTTTGGTTTTATGACTTCATAAATCAATTTCTTCACTCATACATCATCCGTTGTCCAGAGAAGTAGAAGAATGACTGCAAAGGCTCGCATATCACCTGTTATTTTACTGCGATGTGCTCACAAAAAGCGAATTTTGTCCGCTATTCTCAGCTACATTCATTGCATTCACTGTTTTATTGAAGGCACTCGATTATTGAACAAAAAACGCTAACTGACAGAAAAGCTAAAATGGGTTACAATTACCTGTTCACGAATGCGTTTTGAATCAAATTTTTGTCTCTATTCTCAATTGCTTTCTAGTGCTTTGTGCTTGTTGAATGAATGCGAACTACAAAACTGCAACCGAAGAGAAGATTCGTCGACTGAGTCTCCCTTTGCAACTCTAATTACACTTAAATAGTCTATAAAATTGAAAGCCGCGTAAATTCAGCGATGAATTCACTGTAATAATACATAACAGATGCATAACAGATACATAACAGTGTAATGTATGCTTACAAAATGGCCCAAGAAAAGAATACATGTACAGGTACATGCACACGTACATGCAACCATTGCAATGATGTGCATAAGCAGTGCTCAAACAATACTTTGTTGCAAAAAATTGAAAACAATTGAATTAAAGGTTTCGCGAGGAGTTCGCGTCCAGTTTAATAATTATATGACAGCACTCGCAAAGTACGAAATATTTCATTGTGATAAACAGAAGAGAGCAGAAAGGCGACCACAGGTTTGTGCAGGCTCTCTGGCCCTTCTCTCGATGTTCGGCTAATCGGTTACGGCTTTTATGGGTCTCAGTCTCGGGTCCTAAAATATATAAATTTCATGCCTCTAAAGTAGCTGTATTCTTGTTTATAACAAAGTACAAGTAAAACAAGCAGTGACCCACCGCAGTGTGTATCAGCCCGTCGAATCGGGCGTTTCTGGTGCCAATCAATTTCGCAGTTAAAACCTTATTTCGGCTTCTTTTCAGTGCCGAGCGCACTTAAACGTTTCCAATGTTCGCTGCGTTCGGTTCACTATTTTTTGCACAGATCGCTTTGAACACTTTTCAGATACGCTCGCAGTGTTAATGGCTGCCGCAAACCACAGGCTGTCCATTCGATACTTACTCGACAGATACAAATATGACAGAAATTACATTACTTTCGCTCACAATTCGCCGTTATTAGGCGGGGTAGCGTTCACGTCAACGTTACATGCAAATTGCTGTGAACACAGAATGAGCACTGAACGTGCCAATTACACATGTTCGTTTATGTGAGTCGCAATATTCAAATTAAACGATCGTATTGCTTTTGAATCTATAGATTTCGGCTGTTGCTTGCTGAAATTGAATGCTAATTTTAAGTGAGTTCGCGAGAGCAAAAATGCAGTGAATGATTAACGCGTCTCATTCCTCACCGCAGAAGAGATGTGTTTCCAAATGCAAACTGACATTACTTTGGAAAGCATCGCAAATGAGCCTTTCAAGAATTTAATTACTGAACTTTTAATTACTGTCCGAAATTAAAGCATCCGCTGCGCTCTTCACCCGAGACGCGATCTGCAAACAGTGGAACGACAACAACTCGGAATTTTGTTACCAAATAACCAACTCGCCAACCGAAGAATGTCTCCAATTTGCATCCCCGAAGAAACGTTTGTCGCGAAAGGAAATCGCTTTTTAACGAAAGCCGAGAAAACAAATTATATTTGGAGCACATTGCGAGAGAACGTGCAGCAGTTCTGCAATTAGCTGCAACGCTCTAACTGCAGTAATCACTGTTTCAGAGAAACGAAGAAAATTTTTGCGATCATTTTGCGACACAATCAATGCAACTTGCGAGACGATTTTCTGTGAAAACGGTTCGCGGTATGCAATGTACAGTGTACAGTGATCGCAACTTTTCGTGAATTGTTTGCGAATACTTCCAAAATTGATGGAAGAATAATTCGCGTGTTGCATTTGCTTAACCAGCGCATTAATCATTGCAATTTTTGCCAAATTTTTTGACACAAAAAGGAGGAGATTCTAACTGATTATGTCATCGCTAATTTATCACAACGATTTAATCCCCGTGTTTCCTAATTTCAAACCCTGCGTTAAAGCACTAATTCGTGTTCAATTAACGCATTTCTTTGCTTTTCGTTTGTTAAAACAATTTTAAGCGGATCTTAATCGCAGCTTTTATGCCATTTCGATTTATTAAAAACAAATTGAATGTTCTAATGATTTCGCAGTTCACGAATTCAAATCGCTCACAATATAGTGTCCTCAAGCAAACTTTACCCATAAATTTGTCCGATGCACAATAGCATTAAGGCTAAACGGATTTTACAAAGACTTCCTGTGGCAACATAATAATCGTGAAGCCAGGAATGGTAGTTTGACAGTGAAACGAGGCAACAATGAATATTTTGCAAATATGTTTCACTTCATCGGTCTTTGTTGTTACAGTTTTGCAGAAAATTTTGATCGCATTCACAACTCGATTCAACGTATTCGTCAATGTGGTGTGAATCTAAAGCGCAGCTTATTGAAGGATTTAGTGCAAGTTTAGAATTGGCAAACGTTTTTCAAGACGGCTGATAATAAGAGAATTTAGCGATTACTGTTTGTCATGTAAAATGAGATTAAATATGATGTTTAATAAATTTGTTAACAAAGTACCGCTTTCATAACTTTTTATCTGAAATGAAATGAACAGCACTTTGAGCAGTAATTTGTTCGCCATGTGAATTGTCACTTGAAAATACTACCGTTGCACTCAAAAACGTTTAAAACATCGAAACACACTCACTCACTCAGACTGATATACTGTAGCGTTTAAACATCCAAAGTTTATTTGAATTAAAGGTTTGCATGTATAAATTGCACCGTCGAAGTCTTTTATTCTTTTTTAGGTGGAATTTTGTAAACGACATACGAACCAAAATTATTTTACTTTATTTTTGTCAGTTGCAGAATAAGTTGTATAATTTTATGTAAAACATGGGAATGCGTCGAGAATTGAAACATCAGTATGAATCAATTATGTAATTAATTATTTTCTCGTTCACACAATTGACATGAGACAGAAAATTAGCCGATTTGAATGAGAGTTTGTTAGTGAGATAATTGATGAGACTCAATTCGTTTATTTAGTGTTTCCGCTAAACATGTAATCGAGTGAATTATACGAACGGACGAATTGAGACGAACACAAGAAGCAGTTGCAGTGAAATGCAGATTAGAGTTGCGCTTTTGCGCGTCCACGTTTTAAGGAGTAGCGAAAGTGAGTTCTAACTCCTCGGAAGGTTGGCGGTTGCACTCATTTTTGTGTTGCGCATCAATGACAAAGCGAACCACAATCTGACGTCTCATAAATAAACTTCCCACAATTTGATCGTTCATTTCTTTGAGGTCCACATTTGACGGTCATTTTCAAACAAATGTTCTCAAATATCGCTGTTCAAGAATCACAAATCAAATGCAGCTTCTAGTGCATCTGTTCTCAACTGCTTGCATAAATCATGACTCTTTAAATGTATTATATGAAAACAGTTCTACGAATAAAAACAAAAAGTTTTCTTCTCACAAGTCTCATGTTGTTAGAGTGACATTTAGTTGTGACTCTTCGATCACTTATTTGGAAAGATTTGTTTTGTAGGTGAGTTGAGTTGATGTGGATTAAGATGAATCAAAGTTTAAAGTGTTGCTTGTTGAAGTAAAATGTGAAGTAGCGGTCGTATTCGATGAGGACGTGAATGTCAGATAATACCGAGAAAGCAAATATTAAACAACCTGAATATGCAACCCGATTAATTCTTAATTACGTGAATTTTATGCAATTACACACATATTCTAATTACTAATTAGTGACGTTTGATGAACAATAATTAACGACTTTTTCATTGAATCAGAAAGTTAACAAAAAGTGTGTTCACGAATGAAGAAAGTAAATAAATGAAGCACTCGACTAATTTCGACGAACAATTTGTATCGCAAAACAATGTTGATATTAAAAACATCGATCGCACACGACTAGGATAAACTGTGAAACAAAGAAATTCGGTTCGCACAATAAACAGAGCACGCTGTGTGTTCACGCTAAATGGGCAGTTGGAGCGAAGAGAGAAAAGTGTAAACATCTGTTGCTTTTTGAAAAATATGTAACAAAAAGGTGACATATTTTAAGTTTCATGTCTCAAATGATTTATTAATTGTTGGTTTACGTGAGTATGCATCGATTGCCGAGTTTAGAAATTCGATCGTGTTTTGTGTTTTCAGAGAAGCCGTACAATATAAAAAAGACCACACACAACTCGCTTTATAGAAAACCGTTAATAAATGTGTGCCGACTATTTGTGGCCACGCTTTACGACGACAAAAAGTACCGGCAAACATTGACAGTAGTTCACTTCCATGTTTCGTTTCACAGAAACGAACTAAAATCATTCTTGTTATTATTGCTCTTCCGATGAGCCGTGCTTTGAACGTTTCGTTGCTGAGTACAACATACCGCATACGCCGTGTATCGGTTGCAATCATTACGCCACATTTTTCGCTCTGTAATTATCTCAATTTGAATAAAAATCATTTGCTTCGTAACTGAAAACATTTACATTTACTGCCACTTGAATATTATTGAGTAACGTTTGCTGTGAATTAACTCAAACTAATGCGAATGCAAGTGATTTAAAGTGGCGTTATGTGAGATGTGACACACGAGACGGTTGTTAAGACAACGACGTTTCAGTGATTTATGAGATTGTGCAAAGAGGTCCGAAAAAGGGTTTCTTTGGGTGCGTCTGTGTTGCACTTCTCAGAGTGTCGTTAATCGCTGAAAACGATCTGAAAAGTAAAATTTTAATTTGAAAGCAGTGAAAGCAGTAATTTGTTGTCTCATCACTATAATAAACAGTGAAAGCAGTTGTGGCCAATTTTTACGAACAGAAACCTATTTTTTGTGTGTTCACCGTTCTTTTGCAAAGCAAAGCTTTCTCAAACAAAGGAAGCGAAAAAACAGTATACTGAGTGTACTACTGAGATTATAATAATATACGTTACGTTAATTACGCACACATTAAACGCAAATTTATATCTCATCAGAGTTTGGGTTCAAATATAATTTACATTTTTCTTTCTTTTCGAATCGAGACTGAAAATGAGTTTTTAATTGAACACCGTTTTTAAACGAAACAAACTTTCATTGCATTTCAAATGAAATTACGAATTTCAAGTGTCCGAGTTTCGCTGCTGATTTTGAATGCGTTTCGACAGCCGTAAGCAGCCTAACCGAGTATTGAGTACTCGAATAAAAGTGCATGAAATATGCGGTAATTAAGGTGTACACGAATATCAGTAATATAGCGCCATATGGTAAACGCTTTTTTATGCACTTGTTTAGCATCAAATCCATCACACAAATTATTAGCTCTTCGCTCGCAGCTCACCATTCGTCATCATTTTTGATCACTTTTTGAATTAATTTGGTTAATCACGATTTATTATTTATTCGATTTTTTATTTTCCATTCTAAAATTGCTTTATTAGTGAACACTGTTTTCGTAAAACAAAATGAAAGCAGCATAAAAAAGGGAAATAATTTCTCATATAAATATAACTCTCTGTTAATCACTCACCATTGAAACGTTCGTTTTCACCAAAGATTCGTTTCTCTTTTCTTCAATCATATATAATTATGTCTCATTTCAGTAAGAATTAGTGAAACAACAGCGTTTTTATTTCGCTTGTAATGAATAAAAAATGGTTCGAATTCAATGGGTGGGTATTACATTTGTTCGTAAAATGGCAACATCCTTCTAATCCTTTACACAACGACTAAAATCAAGTTAATAATGGCTTTTTAATAATTTACTCTTAAGGATCGTTTGATTTCGAAAACGATCGCTGCTACATGTACATGTATGTCTGCCTTATTTGTGTGCGAATGAACAAGAAACACGCGAATTCAGTGAAACGCACGAATGATGTTTTCAATTGAATCAGAAAACGAAAGAATTGTGGTGAAAAGCGATCACTTCAAACGTTTTGCTGTTCAAATGCAAATTCACTGTTTCACTGCTCGTCTGTTTACAATTCAATCAAACAAATCAACACTAATTTGTCGTTTAAATGAATGAATGCACAGTTACACTTTATTCTCGTGTTTTAAGCGCAAAACGCGATTTCTTTGTTTGTTGTTCACAAGCATTCACTGTCCAACGAATCAATTTTACACACAGAATTAAAATAAGCTTAAGTCGTGATAGCACGCAAGCATTTTTAGGCATTTGTTGTGCATGAAATATATTGCAAACACTTTTTTATAGAACTGTTCACAGAATCGATAGAATCGACACGATCCGAATTCAGTGTATCCATACATCCACAGTCCGGCCTTCAATTACTTCCAAAAATCAATGTTTGTTCAAATGTTGCATTACTGCAGTTCTTTAAAAAATTACACTTTTCGATGTTTTCGCTGAGCAAACAATGAAAAAAGAACTTCTTTTGTTACAGAGTTCATAAAAAGTTGCTGCATTGTTCAGTTGCAAGCATCGACTCACTTGCTTCAATGAATTCGATGTTTGGGACTGTATCGACACTTGTATCACAAAAGGGTTGCAAAACAGTTTTATTGTTTTCGATAAACTCTCAAAGAACAAACGCATCAAATTGATGGCTGCGCATTTTTCATCACGTTTATGTGCTAAATACAAGCTAATAATTTTCCAACAATTCTCTGCTTAAGTTATACTCTAAATTTCAGCTATTTTATTCATTGTTGATTGCGATTCTTGCTTTGTATTCATAACAACTCATCGACCGTTTTCAATCGTCGTTCTCTGAATTCAATTCGCTTTCTCGAAAGTGTACACTAAAATTAACGTAAATCTATTTTTCATCATGTGTTCATTGAAAACCTCGAATCTGTTTTCATTTCAATTAATAATTACTCTGTTTATATGACGTTTGTGCACAATGAGTTGAAAACGGTTATATTACGGAAATTGTACCGTCATTGCATCACTGAAACCAATTGCTTCCCAATCCGTCATCGCACTGAAACACATTGCGAATTAAACATAAAAACATCAAATGCTAGTCAACATTGATACACCAACTTTGTCTAAAAGTAACATTAGCTGTTTTGTAAAATTGTTACAAGTGTAGTACATTTTGAAGACTGCTTTACATGTTCTTTCATTAAATGAGGAATTCATTGCGAATGGAATTTACATAAGCAAATTCCGTATAAAATGAAACGGAAATAAGGCACAGAAGAATGATATCGTTCGAAGAATTTTACTCACATTGAATGTGATCTCAGCTCATCAACTGTGACATTCATTCTCCGAAAGTAAATAAAAGCAGTGAATTGATTCAATCGAATTGTTTTGGCATTCAGAAACTTCAGAGAAACAAAATTTCGTGATATTTCGCTAGAATTGAGGAAATTATTAATGAATCATTTACGCGTTATTTTCATCGTTTCCAGAATTGGATGTTTCAACATTTAATCGTGAGTTCGACAATTAGTGTTGACGTTGTCCTTTTGACACACAGCTTGTCAGCTTGTAGCATGCGAAGCATGTAACTAAATCGTGTTTTGTTGTACAGTACAGTTATTTGTTTATTTCGCTTAGACTATGCAAAAGTATAATAAAAGTGAAGTAACATAATGTGAACATTTCATGAGTGGAAGAAGGTAACAAAGGAGTGAAAACCAGAAAACCTTGTGTCATATCATTGAAAACGAGCAGAGTTCGATTACTTTCACTTTATATATAAAATTGAAATTTGACTTCTTTGTATACGTGAATGATAGTAAAACCTTAGTGTACGCATTGTTTTTACGTTACTGTGAAGGGAGATTTTGTGAATACGAAACAATTTACAACTTTTAAGTAAGAAGATACGAAGTGTTTGAAAACATTCCTAAAAGACTGTTTAATGTAAGTCCTCGTTTATTCTTAATAGTAGAATTAAAAATAATTTTTGTCTTTTTTGAAGAACACAAAGTTGTGAAATTTGTTGTTTTGCAATCTTTAAATGTTCTAAAAAAAGACCGCAAAACAAAGTTTAAACAGCCATCTGTCGTTGGCAATAAACGTTATTTTATTTTTTGGTAATGTAAACGCTAATTGATTATTTTGTTCACAGTTCAGAAATATTTATCTTTAGCAAACAGCAAACTATTCAAAGCAAAGCAAATAAAGTAAGTTGCATAAATTAATCACATGAAAATTCATGTTGCGGCAAGTTGTAACGGCGTTTTAAGAAGTCTCAATTTATATAAGTTATTCAGAAATAAGATAAGCTACGACAAATGACATTTAAAATATTGAGATTTATTAACGGAATATCGGCATTTGGCGACTTCCGCACTTTATAATTACGTTAAAAGCGTTGTGTATCTTTTAGAGAAGCTAGGAGAAGATTAATTAATTGGGATTTGTAAAGCAAACTTTGATTTCACTTCATTCGTATTGTCTTTTGTTGAAAAATTGATATGCCCGTTACCCTGAGATAAAAAGCACGCGAATGCAACTAACTTCAACACTAAAATAATGTGTCACTATTTTTGTTGTCGAAATTGTATTGTAAAGTTGTGATTGCCGATCGGAATTTGAAATCTGACCCAAAAGTTAGAATAAAAACAGCGTGAAGTGTTTTATTTCCAATAATATTTTGCTTTTCAATTTGTAAATTACTTACTCTCGTGTTACATAATTAATTGAGTACAATAAGAATGTGGGAACGTAGAATGAGACGTGAGTATTGTTCCAATATTATTCATAATGGTAATCATATGTGTAAATTTGAGTATACTTCTCTTTTTTTCGATTTACTTACTTCTCTTACTTCGATTTACACAGTGAACAAAATTGCAAATAAAGATTACATTTACCTTGCACCTCTCTGCTGGCCTCACATTAAATTCACATTTAGTTTAACACTTATTCTGTATTTTTAAAAAGCGTTAAGGAAGCATATTTCACTTGTTACATTTTGTGTTGAAGTACTTCTGTTATTTTATTTAATTATTAACATGCATTTTAATATTCTTTAAACATTCATTGAAACTTTAAATATTTTTGCAATTTAAGAAATGAGTGCAGATTGAAATTGAGAATTAGTTGTACAATTAGTGAAACCTGCATCACAAAATGCTGTACATTTGGTTTATTCAGGAAACTATTAGCTTTGGAAAAAGAATGTGGCTTCAATGTAAATTTCAATTTTTTGAGTGTTTGAATGCATCAATTGTTGAACACAAGATTTGTATGCACAGTCACGTTTGTAGTTTATGATATAAAAAATTACATTCAGTGAACGTATTGATTTCGATTTTGAACAATTTTATGTAATCGCTCAAAATTAGAGCAATTTGAACGCCGAAAAGAGTTATAAAATTGATAAGAATTACAGCAATTGATTATTGTGCAGGAAAAGTATTGTGAACCGCAGTAAATGTAGCAAAAATATTTACTTACCGAACAATATCTAAACTTAAGATTCAAATCATATTTTGAGTCAACTTTGTAAACTGCTTGAATTACACAACAATCGATTGCTTTAAGTGAATTCAAGTGTCGGTACACAAAGTTGTCGGTTGTTTTGACCGAAAGCAACCGATTAATGCATTCGAGACTAGAGACGGTCGAAGAGTGCAAATATACCAGGATCAGTGACCCCGGTTTGTGTTCATCGACGACACTTGAAGCGTTCACTAACAATTATTCAATGTAATCTGAACACTTGAAAATAAAAAATGAAAGAGCATCTTCTATTGCTGCAACACTCTCCGGTTTTTGTTTTGGTGCACGTGCATTGCAGTCGAAAAGTCACAAAAAGAATTTGTGATAACTGCCAACTTTTCGGGGACGAAACATACGTAATTAAGTCACTCTTTTACTTCATTTTGAAGGTTTCTTTGGAAATTACTCTCAACAACCTCTGTCTTAATGCACAGTCATTGCAAAAACGATAAGAAACGAATCGAGCAGCAACGCTTTTCGTCCAAAATCAGGACAAAGTGTGTTCTTATCAGTGAAAGTGAAATTGTTTATTTGAGCAAATACACACACTCTACTTTATAATTGCGGAATCCTTTGTCGTATTTCGGTGAGCAATTGTCTCGCAAATTTATCGAATTCGGTTTGATTTAAACTGCAATTACAAAAAATTAAAACAAACACAAACTGAAATTTGTGCATTTATTCTTTACTATGTTTAATTTTTATTTGCCCTAAAAATGTGCAACTTAATTCAAAGTTGGTTGAGATGAAATATTTTTCGAAAATATTAGATTGACACAGTGCAGACATATTTCTGAACTTTTTTGAAAGACGACGTAACTTTTGCGCGTGAGAATGTTTGCGCAATAAAAACATAAAAAGCAGCGTTGAAAAAGAATTACGAACGAACGTTCTACACTTTCGATGAGTTTGTGGAGATTCGTGAATTCGAGTGCTTGCAGTTCACGACTGTAGTCGTGATTCGCAGTTCTCAGTGAATCGTAATTCGTAGTTCTCATTTCGACGTGTATTCGACACTCGACGCGAGCTTTGCTCACAAATCGAGAGCATCGAGCATTCAGTGATCGTCTGTCTCCGTTTAGTGATGGCTGAGCAAAGAAATAGACATCAATGGCAAAAAGACGTTGGTCTGCGTGCTTGGACCGTTTGCTTGGCCGCCTTTCTAACGAATGGAATTATTTTTGGAATAATAAACAACTTTGGAGTAATTATGAGACATATTATCGGCGAATACAACAAACACGACGAACCTCGTCTTCGATTATGTAAGTAATTCTGAAGTAATTGTAAGTTGATAAAAAGTTCCGTGTTCGGATTATCTGCGATTCGCGCACAGCGAAATTTCAATTAGTCCAAAGATTTAATACAGGGTGTTCCGCACATAATTCCACAGTGTTAACATGTGCACATGTATTAGAAACGAAACTTTTCCGCACACGTTAATACTTTAATTTTTGTTACGTAAGCACAAACTTTTTATATAATACTTAGCAGCGAGCGTATTTTTAGTATCATGCATAACTTTAGAGACAATATTCACTTCAATTACATTGATTTTGAACCGGGATGAACCGATTTTGAAACTCAAAAAATAACATTGTATCCAAGGCTGTATTTATTAATACACGAATATCTTGCAGCGTTGGCAGGTTCTCTATGTGTCGGTATCACTTTCTTCGGTTCACCGATTTCATCGATAATTGCGGATCGAATCGGAATTCGCATAACGACATTTTGTGGTTCAGTGTTGGCAACATTGGGAATGTTACTTAGTTCGTTTACAGCAAGTAAAAACAACATTTCAATCTCAAATCTGAGCATAACATACGGAGTTGTTCTCGGAATTGGATTCAGTCTTGTGTATACACCGTCACTGGTGATACTGGGTCATTATTTTGAAAAAAGACTCGGTGTAGTTAACGGAATTGTCACTTCGGGAAGTTCTGTATTCACAGTTTTCCTTCCCATATTTCTACCGCCACTCTTTACAACTTACGGCGTTCGAACAACTTTCCAAATATTAAGTGCCATGGTTTTTGTACTAATTTTGTGCTCTTTGACTTTTGCTGAGAAACCAAAGGATGACATCGAAGTAGTTGATAATGATGAATTAGAGAAGATTTGTATAACAAAAGAGACAGTCACTGCGCGAAGAAGAGGCTTGATTAACGGAGGCATTTGGCGAAATAAGATGTATATTTTATGGGTAACTGCGATTCCAATTGCTCTATTCGGTTATTTCGTTCCGTATGCTTATTTACCAGAACACGTTAAGCAAATTCTACCAGGATATAATTCTGATTTGTTAGTAACATTTATCGGTGCCTTTTCTGGAATAGGAAGATTAGTGTTCGGAAAAATATCCGATTACCCACAAATTAATTCAGTAATTCTACAACAAGTGGCATTCATTGCCATAGGAACTCTAACTGTTTTACTGGTATTTCCGAAAGCTTACGTTGTGTTCATTATTCTTTGTTGTGGATTTGGTTTGTTTGACGGATGTTTCATATCACTCATCGGACCGATTGCACATAAAATCGTTGGACAGCGCGACGCTTCACAAGCGATAGGTTTTCTACTTGGTTTCTGTTCAATTCCACTTACTATTGGACCGCCGTTAGCGGGTATATTTTTAAAAGCAATTTTAAAACCAATATTTAAATATTATCTTTAGGTTACCTCTACGATCTCAATGGTAATTACATTTTGGCATTTATTTTGTCCGGAGTTCCACCTTTTATTGGTGCTTTATTAATGTTACCAATTTTACGACAACAAAGACGAGAAGAAAAAATGCATAAATTCGCTTCTTCCAGCAAAGAAAGCACAGAAACGAAATCGGAGGATGCAAACTATTTCGATGACAAAATAAAAGTACAAAGTAGCGAAGAGCAAAAAACTATCGTTTAAGCAATTGAGTTGACGAGGAGAAGAATCAAGAAATCAAAAGTATTAAATCGCGTCTTAAATGAGGAAGACGTTCATTATTTTTCAAAGTATCAGTTTCTCGTGAAATTAAATTCGTCTGCAGAAGCAAGCAATTTTCATTTTAGCAATTGAAGTACAAAGCGATTTTCAATCGCTATAACCTAAACATTTAGTGTTCTCTTTTCATTGTTGACATTTGAATTCAAAACATCAGAAGTTAAAATGTGTGATCAGAGTGCTTTATTGCAATTTTTAAGTGGAACGTTAAATGCTTTAATTTCTAATAGACTGTTGTTAACATTAGTTAACTTGATGTCTCTTAGATTTGTTACGTAACTTCCGTTATTTACGTTGCTGCATAATCGAGTTCCACACAACACTTTGTGATAACTAAAGTTACCAAGATGTTGAAATTTGCTTGAATTTTACTTTGTAATAGAAATGTTTGCATATGCAAACAAACTTGATTACTTGATTTGTACAATTCATTGTTAAATTTTATGATTAAAACATTCATGAATGCAAAACGTTTTCTCTGATTTGTTGTAACATTTATTGTGGAATATGCAAATTAGCTGGTATTGCATATTTCATATAAATCAGTTACCAGTAATCAGGTAGTTTCTGTGTTGATTCACAAAATCTAACGAAATCATCTTTGCGTAAGCTTTTCCAATACAAAATACACTTTGGCTATTAATATGATTTTGAGCTACTATTGCCTTGATTATGAATAAATTTAAATAAAGTATTTAAAATGCAATTTTTACGCTTTCACTGAACTTCCTTTTTCCAGATTTTTTCTTTTTAAAAACAAGTTGAATTGTTTTGGGTGGTTCAACAAACAAAAATTGAGAAATTATTTTAAGCGCATATGATGGACATATACTAAGCTTTAGTATTAATATTTAATATTAACCATTTGGAATATCTGAGGCCACTTTTAACCTCCGCCAATTTCTACGCTCAACGGTTTATGTAATTAGTAATTACATACATTTTTGTAATTAAATTTCATACAGCATGATTGGCAAAGATGCTCCAAAAAAGACAATTTGCAGATAATTCATAACAATTCATGTGTAAACTGTTTTTCAAACATTTGAATCATGTCTCGATTTCGGAAATGCAACAATCTTGCTTTTAAAATGATGTCAACGTTCGTAATTGAGAGTGTATTGTTTGCAGAGTTAATTATTTTTTGAATTTCAATCGGAATTAATCGACAGAGGAAACTAGTTCTTCGTACAGAGGTGTCCGCAATCAAAACTTTTGCCTGTTTGTTTTAACCGTTACGGACTCTGTGTTTGAAATACGAATACAGTAGAGTATCTCAATTACGGCCTTCTGAATTACGGACACCTCTACACAAAAGACAGGTGTCTTCCGCCAGATTTAAATCAATCAAAATTCAATGATGACTCGC
>NCKV01000358.1:0-19209 GCA_003675905.2 Leptotrombidium deliense
TATTTCGGACGGTATTACTGTTCAAACAGCGGAACTTTTATGAAGGACACATTGTACTTGTGCAATTGATAATCTTTATTTGATATAAATTGAAAGTAAAAATGGTGATCAAGCTTAACTGATATACTAAGGTGATCAAAAAAATTCGTTATGCGACGAAACAAACTGAAGAAGTATGAATGAAAATACATATGTGCTCATGTTTTTCGTTGTCGTTGAAAACATGATAGACTGAATAATTTGTTGTGTATTGTTGGAAAATGTTTTAGTGGATAAACGATTGAATGAACAGTTCTTAGTGAACACATTTGTTGACAGAGTTACGATCGAAGGGTGATCACTTTTGTATTGCAGCTGCTGTCGGTCGTTTCATTGAAAACTTTTAAATTGAGTGAAAAGTAAACCTTTTTATTGTATCACTTAATATACATTTTCTCACTTTTGTCGTGAATTCGATGCGGTTTACAACAATAAATAAACAATTATTCACATCTCCGAACGCATTCATCGAAACGTGTGGTCGTTGATCAGCGAAGTGTGAAGACAACAATGATAACTCGAAATTAACGACTTATTCTGCATTTGTTATTCGCTGAAAAGAGCAGAAAGCGAATAATGACGATTAGCTGAAAACGGTGACGAATTGTTGAGTTTGCAATGCAAGTGAAACGAAGAGAATAACTTTTAAAGTGAAGAATATGTAAAACAAGAAGTAATTGGATTGCAGAAATTGACGATTACTTTGAATATGAAACAGTTAGAGACGGAAACGAGTAACAGTGAAAGTAGCGGAGACGAGAAATTCTATGTTTCTGTTGATTCCCAAAGCAGAGCGAAGAGTGCAAATTTGCAAATTGTGTCTCTCAATAAAGGAATGTTTAAAATCGTATTTTGTATTCGCAACGCATTCTTCAGAAGTATTGGTATGTAAAATAAGTGTGTGAAAAGGCGGCTTAAGTTACTTGGATGAGAGTCGAGTGTCTCCTCCTTCGACAAGAGTGCATTTGCAGGTTCACATCGCGAAAGGGCGGACTGCCCGAATTAGACTTAAGTACTCTCTTCCGACGCTTTTCGTGGCTGAACGATCGCTAAAAGATCGCCGAGAACATCCATCGGCGTATTGATTATGCTGTGCCTTTGTTGTACAAATGAGGAGAAGTGAGGCGAAAGATGCACCAGAATAGCGGTCGACGGCGCGAATGGACGCAGGTGTTGTGCCGTTCGGTTACACTTTAAATTAGTTTTGTGAGTTGTGCAGGCATGCATTGTGGCCGCCGCATCGGCCTGCAGTAGTGGCCTATAGCCGTCACTTGTCAGCAGCGCTCACATTAAGAAAGGCCGAAACGGCAGACCTCCCTCGGTTCCACTGACATATCGAACAGTTATTCTTCTGTAAACATACGAAGAGCCGTTGAAGGCACTCGTAATTAGCTCCGAATTAGTTGTTATATAAAGAGGAGGAGCAGTGCGCTTCTTTCGCAGCGTTCGATTGTTTAATTGTGACAAGGAAAGTAATGTTCAGTTTTGTTCGCTTTGCTTGAGTTTAGTTTATGCAGTTTAGTTGCGTTAATGGAGTTTCGAACAAATAGTTGCGCCTAATGCATTTCGCAAAGTTCGCGCCTTCAATTAACTCCGTTGATTGATTAATAATTGTTTCTTTCGTTTTGCTTTCGTTTTTTACACTCGAACAACAATCCAACAGCAAATACATAACATTGAATTTAATGGAAAAAAATGGTTGCTTACAAATCGAGAGAAAGAGTGACTTCGCTAAGAGCATTGCATGCATTCAATTATCGTTTCTCTTTGTTGTAACAACAAAGTAAAGCGCACACAAAAACCGCATTTTCACCATTGAGCCGATTGAGCGGATTTGTGATCCTCTTTCATATCTATATTAGTAATTATTGCGTCGCTAAGAAGCATATTACTGAATATTACTCTCATGTTGCTACTGAGTTACTCTTGCTTTCGATTGCAACGCTTTCAATTCGCATTGATTTGCATGCACCGCGAACCGAGCGAATCTCGGTCGTGACCACTTTCAATGCTCGACTAGATTATGCTGCTTTCTCTCTCACATCTCTGGCTTCTATCGCTTCAATCGCGTCTTTGCTGCGGTCTTGTATTCAAAGAAAACAAACACTTCTTTTAAACCGATTCTTAGGTGCGTCGAGTGACCATTGAACACTATTGAAGAGCACTGAAACGGTGAGAAGCAGAGAAGCAGCTTTTTACGTGCTATCCTTCGACAACATTTCAAGTGTTAAAATAACAACTTTGAACAACGTAATGCATATAACGCGCATAATGTGAATAATGCGTATAATGCATACAGGGACACATTTATTCGCAAACTGCGCCTGAAAAAACAAAGTGCGAACAATTGGCGAGTGAGTTGATGGCCGATGCTTGTTATTTGTTGCCAGTGATTACAGAGCACCACATTTCGCAGCCAAAGGAGTGACTGCATTCAAACTGTTTCCGAGTCTAAATAAAGAACGGACTTGAATTACGCTTTCCATTTATGGCTGCAAACTGGTCAGTAATTATCGCGCCTTTCACCTTCTTGTGAAGCGGTCAAACAAAGTGATCACTATTGT
Organism: Leptotrombidium deliense; assembly: GCA_003675905.2. NCBI lineage: Eukaryota > Metazoa > Arthropoda > Arachnida > Trombidiformes > Trombiculidae > Leptotrombidium > Leptotrombidium deliense. Next base: position 2,604 of record NCKV01000358.1, read on the forward strand.
TGCGATGGTGCCTTTAATGGACCCTGAGTCGCAGTGAAAGACGCAAACAGCGACAGGTTTGTTGTCAACGTTCGCATCGCTCCTCATTTCTGGCCTTTCATTCATCGCTGCGTCGCTCATTCACTGGACTATCAGTTCGACACTATTTGCAAAACGGTTATTATTGTTATTATTGTCGCCTTTCAGTATTGCTTTTGTGAAGCAAAATGCAGGAAACATTTAACCACGAAAACACACAAACAGCGATTTACTGTAAACGCAGACAATAACGAATTCGCAGCGAACACTGAGCGACACTTCCGCTTCATTTAAATATTAATTCGCAAACAATTGTTTTGTCGACAGTTGTTGAGAGCTGAGCTTGTGAGGCGAAGTATGCTTTTGGGCGCTGCCGACTCTGCCATACTTACGACTCATTGAACGTCACAAAGTTGCTGTAATCCTGTCGCATTGCCGAGAATAGAGCTGTAAACGAGTGAGAAGCTGTGTGATCACTGCTCTTAATTGGAATAAGTGTTAAAAAGGTCGCGTGTCTGCAACACAAGCAGTCGATTGATTGCATTCAAATGCCGATATGTGCTGCAGAAGTGATGAGCTACTGACGCCTCCCAGACAACGGTGGCAGCCAACAGGCAGTGTTGTATAGGTTTGCAGCGCAGTGGAGGAGAGCCTCGCAAACACAATTCAACCAAACACTTGAGACCGATGCTTACTTTGTTGCAAACTCCGATAAGCTTATATCAAAATAGAGACTCTGTGTGTATACAGTGTGCAAATTGCAATTCGAATCGCTCACTCCTGCAACTAACTTCGAACGTGACTCTCACAGCAATCAGCAATGTGCGAAACAGAACGTAACGGATCTGAAACTAATCTAACCGTAGCCATCGAAAGTCCGACTTCTGATGAACAAAGTTCTTCGTTGGCGACTGCTTTCTCATTTCCTTCGTCGACCGAATGTCCACTAACTGCAAACGGATCCATTCATCCTTCGATTCTCGCGGAATACCAACAGCGATTACAATTATATCATTACGCAGCCCAAGCCGCTGTTCGCTTCCGATTAACTCATCCTGCGTTTGTGGCGAATGTTGTTTCAAACCCTTACAACATTGCCACCGCTGGTTACACTCACCCGGCGTTCACTGATAACTCTGCGTCTTTCGGATCGTTGTCAACGTTCGCCAGATTTGATCCTCGATTTCGCTTTATTCACGAGGAGCCAAAACCACAGCATAGTTACATCGGATTAATAGCTATGGCAATACTAAGTTCTTCAGAGAAGAAAATGGTTTTGAGTGACATTTATCAATATATCCTGGACAACTATCCCTACTTTCGAAACCGTGGTCCAGGTTGGAGGAACAGCATTAGACACAACCTTTCATTGAACGATTGCTTCATCAAAGCTGGTAGAAGCGCGAATGGCAAAGGTCACTATTGGGCTATTCATCCGGCAAATGTTGAAGACTTCAAAAAAGGTGACTTTCGCCGGAGAAAAGCTCAGCGCAAGGTTCGCAAACACATGGGACTATCGGTTCCCGACGACGAGGACAGTCCAAGTCCAACTCCGACTCCGAATTCAGTGAATGCGTCAGTAACGAGTACAGTGTGCAACGGTTTTAGTCCTCCACTTATTAGGCCAAACTCTCACTCAATGCACGGCCACTCTTCGATTTGTTCGAATCTGGCCATTCATCACGAACTCCATTTACCGACAGCGAAAATGTTCGACAAAATGGCATCGAATCCCGCTGCGCTGTTATCCCGTTCTTTTAAGCGACAATTCGACGTCGAGAGTCTTCTCGCACCCGATTCTACCGTTTAGATTACATCGTTTTAATTATTCAACTACATTGAATGTTCAACGAATTGCGTTTCTGTTTTTCACTGTCATTGCTTTAATCAAATAAAAGTATAGTTAAAAAGAATGTGAATGAAATGATGAAAGTGCGAACACCAGTTTCGCGAGAATTGTGCGAAAGTCGGAAAAACGCTGGGAACAGTTATCGGAGAGAAGTGTGAAAAGTGAGACCGGTGTTCTTTCGATTAGCGAACATTCGCCGGCAAAGCGTCGCAAACGGAACATATTGCGTATGAATCAATGAGTGATAGGAAAAAATATTTGGACTCAGTTTTCACCGAATTGAATATCGAATTTCAAAAGGACAAGAGTTGATTTAGTCGTTTGTGTTCGCAGAGTTGTCACGCGAATAGTTTTCTATTACTGAACACGCTGCTTATTGATTATTAGTGTTCTCATTTGAATAAAGAGAGGAACGAAAAGTAAGCTAATTTCGTATTGAAATTCGCTATTTAAAGCTTACAAGAGAAGCGTTGTAAAAAGCAGTGAGCTCAGTGTACGCGGATCAAGTTGAGTCGCGATAATGAAATTTGTTTCCTCTTATTGCGAATCTTCGTCGGATGTTAGGTCAACACGCGTCAAATTCGACGAAGAATCGTGAACGCAATCAATAAAGGGGCAATCAAAGCAGTGAATTGATCACATTTGATCACATCAACAGCAGCGTTAATGCGATGTTCGCAGACGGCACTTTTCTTGGTTTGTGAAACGCGTTCATCAATTGGCTGTTGCAGTGATGATCAGAAGTGTGATCACTTATAAATGAAACCCTTGAAGCACTGAAAGGGAGAAAGTGGCACAATCCTCGGAGAATGTTTATATAATAGCTAATTTACCTTTAAATGCACTTTTGGCGATCGCTGACTGCGAATCGAAATGAAGCCTGAGCCCCGCGAGGCTTGTGATGCTTTCACAACGTTTCTGGCGAACATGGAAAGTGTCAAAAAACATTTGCAACAACAATTTACATGCAATTGTGTTGCGCGAATGCAGTGCTCTCAGTCCCTCGAGTAATTTGACAGTATTATTGGCGAGAAATTGTTTCGCATATAAAATAGTGTTTTGCCATCGGCTCATTTTGTGCTTGTGTAACGCGAAAACGTTGCATACAATTTGTTTGCTGCGCATAAAGGTGTTGCGGACTCGGACTGTTCTGTTCTGTCTCGCTGTGCAACAGCGAAAGAAACTGCGGTAACTTTATTTACGAAAACTGAAAATATTATTCACACAAAACGCAAACTGTGCTGTAGTGCTTTTCACAGGTTACGAGTTTCTAGAAATGTGCTTCTGTCGGCGTTTAGCGGTGCTTTCACAGATACATTCGTTTCTTGATTCGATTACGAGACCAAATAAAAAGTGTAAAGCTTAACGAAGTTGCTCACTATAGAAGCAGAGAGCATCGCTGACACTGCCTGATCGTTTGCCATTCGAACAGAATGCGAATGCAGTCTATACGCAAAGAACTGTGCTTGTTTACCAGAAGCGAACAGAAGCAGCCTCAAACCATTTTTATTGCTTCCGTGCACTGGTTCACAATCAACAGCAACATCGCACTCTTTTCATATTGCTATACATCAATTAAAGTGTCACCAAAAAGATTTATTTGCATATATTTTGCACTGAAATCTGCTTTCACTGCAACTGTGAACTCGAGTATAGATGCGAACTACAATCGACGCAAGAAAAGACTGATATATGTATTATAGGTCGCAAATCATGTGTGAACCGGTGAACATGGCATCACGCAAGCGAGTAATGAACACAAGTAACCATTTTCCATTCAACGGTATACATTAACAATGTTATCATTTACTTTTAGTTGTCGTTAAACTAATAGAGAAAGTAATGAGCGCAAAGCGGCTCTCAATTACATATTTGGTGATCGTTTCGCTGAAAATCCTTCGCATCACGGAAAAAGAACAATCAAACAATGTTCCGCAGATTGGACACGTTTTGCACAGCTTTATCATTTTAGCTTTCTTTCTTTCATGCTCACCATCGTTAAAAAATAAGTGAAAATTCGCTCGAAAAGTTGTTATCGAACAGAAGTTTCATTGAAATGTTGCAGCAGATTCCAAACTGTGTACAATTCACATTGAATCCGTTATTAGTGTTTGTCGAAATGCAATCGGTTTAAGCAATCGTCAATCCGTTGGTCACGAAACCAGTGATCAATCGTTTAGACAATCGTTTACAATTTTCAACGCATTTAAAATAATTGCCAAATGAAACGCAACCGTTGAATGAAATATTTGCAGCGAAGAGAGCACTTGAAATGCTGTTTTCTTTTTACACACTATTACATGAATCTTAAAAGCCTTTAATTCACAATCTTTCCTATTTTTATAAAACTTAGTTTGAAACAAATTAAGTTTTTCACGAATAATTGACTTGAAAGCGCAGTTTCAAAGGTTTGTGCATACATTGAGTGATGTGAACACTTATTGTTCGTCAATAGACTTGAGCAGCAAAGCTTTACTGTAAACATTTCCCGCATTCAGAGACTGAATACTCACAACTCACACTCAATACTCACAGTTCGCGCACACAATCTTCGCCGTCACACGAAACTGTGGCCTTAAACTTCTTTGCGGTCTATTCGCATTCAAAACATAATCTCATAAGTTTCCACTGCTGTCAGCTCTTCGCATTCTCCATTATTATTTATTCGTGTTCAATTATTGATTTATTAAACAACATTTCATTTGTTTGTGTTAATGTTCGACACCATTTCTCAACACATCATTCATTCAATTCTCATTTGCTTCGAAAATGGTTTGTAAAACAAACACAGCTAATGATAACACGATTCATTCATTCTGCATTGTATGTACACTATCCTAATTCGAACGACCTGTGATTTTAGATCAGAACAAACGGAAGCGTTCAAAATGAGAGAAGCGACGGACACACTTCTCATTCAATCAATGAGCGTCGCTTTCCGTTTTCTCCGCTTTAATAATCAGTGCACTGATAAATACTAGAACCGAGAAGCTTTCGAAGCTTTTCTATTGAAAGCGAACACGCAACGAAACGTTAACATGTACAAAATATTGATCACTGTTTTGTTTTTCAATTCGAAACGAACCGTGTTTTATGTGTAATTCGAGTGTCTATTTTAATCGAAAATGAGAGGCTGAGAGAAATGATCATTTTTTCACTCGCAGACGATTCGTTGTTAAACTATTTTCTGTTCTCTATTCAATTGTATAATAGATGAATACTCGAATGAGTTTGAATTGTTAAAACATATCAGTGATGCGACAAATGAGTAAAACTCACGAATTCGCGGTGCAGCAATGGGCTTATTTATTTGGTAACGAAAGAAGTCTCGTTAAAAGCAGGATATCTTCTCAACAAATGAACGGAAAAAGAGCATGCACTGAAACGCGTGTCTCTTCGTTATTCAATGCGATCTTTATTTGCGATTTGCCTGTAAGCCTCAATTTAGCATCGATGCAATTGAATATCGCTTCTTTTACTAACTTCCGTCCGACTTCCTGATCACTAAACGCTTCGTGCGCCTTTTCACATCATTAATCTTTTCGAGTCACTATTCATCTCAACTCATCAATTGTTAAAACATACACATATCCATAATTCCAAGGTTTAATGCAGCCTGATATGAATTCATTTAATAATCTCGACATAAAAATATTTTCGTCACTATTTAAGTTTATCATAACCTCGAATTATTCAAAAATGATCTTACACAGTAAGGTAAGTTGCGCGATACTGTTCTAGAATTTTTAAACTTTTCTCATCTGAATCCATATTTCTCCATACACAACCAACAACAATTGGCAAGAGCTTTTTAATGGGTTTTCTTTTTTCATCAAGCAGCACTTCTTCTTTCGTCAAAATACCATGCCGCTCAATCTCTGTGTTTTCGGCATTCTCATCATTTTGCTCGTCATCAGAAAGATAACCGTGTGAAACGAACATTTCATCCAATTCATAGCCGTCACCTTCTTCTTCAGATACATCAGAGTCAGCGTCTTTTATACTCTCACCCTTTTCTTCTTCCTCCCATTCGTCATCGCTATCCACATCGTAATTAAAAATTTCATCTTTAGCAAATGGGTTACGGGCAGAAATTTTAACACTTTTCTTCCGCCAAGTTCCAAAATATGGTGGCCTATTGTTTTCGTGAAATTTTAAAAGTTTTGCCTTTTGTTTTGATGCTTCATCGTCGACTATAACATCTCCTTTCCATCGTTCTATTTTATGTCTGTAGTACTTGTATCCATTTTTCAACTGACATAAGAATAATTCATTTTTGTTTATATTTTGTGGTTCAATAACCGCATCCATTTTACTCGAACTGAAGTTGTTTTTGACAAATTCTGGTACTAATTGAGCTAAGCTTTGGTTTGGTTGTAATTGAAACGGCTTAAAGTACAAATTCTCTTCAGAAAAACTGTTATTTACTTCATCAGTTTCACTTGTTTGAGAAAATGATTTCTCTTGCTTAAAAAAACTGCGAAATCTATTTTGCACTTTTTCCTTCTTTTCCTTTTCTTCCAACTCTTTTTTAATTTTTTCCTCCTCAAGAAGTCGCTTTTCATCGAGTTTCTTTTGTTTTTCCTCTTCCTTTTTCTGTCTTTCTTCGTCCTTTTTCCTTTTTTCTTCATCCCTTTTCCGTTTCTCTTCTTCTTTCTTCAGTCGTTGTTCCTCTTTTTCTCTGAAAAAACAACTGGTTTGATGCAAACTCATCGCTATATTACGTACCTTTGTTCACGTAATTTTTGCTCATTTTTCACCTTTTTTTCTTCTTCCAACTTAATTCTTTTTGCTTCTCGTTCACGTTCAAATTTTTCCTTCTTTTCTTTTCTTTCTTCCTCCAGTCGTCGCTTTCGTTCCTCTCTTTCTTTCTTCTCTAATTCTTTCTGCTGTCGTTTAACTGCAAGCTCTTCAGCTTTCGATTCTTTGGTAGCTTTCATTTTCTGAAAGCAAACACAACTCGACTCTTCTTTACAATAACAACGCGCGCTTTAAACAGGGATCATTTCTATACTGCACTCTTCATTCAATGATAGACCGTGTTCATCAATTTGCGGACATGGCGAAACATTCTAACAACAGCAATTGTTTTTCGAATTGAAATTATAGTAGAGCCTTCAAATAACGCACACCTTCAGGAAAAAGTCGTCCGTAATTAAAAGGTATCTTTATTCGGGAGGTTTTTATCATTGGTTTCAATGAGGGAGAGCTGAAAAGCACTGTCTTTAATTTAGACTAATCCGTAATTCGGTGGCTCGTAATCTGAAGGTTCTACTGTATTTTCCTATCCTTCAACTATTTATTCGTTTCATTGTAATGTTCAGACCACTTCTGTAGGCTAAACAACTTTCGCCGTTTCGGTGCACTTATAATGCGAGCAATCCTGGTCAGTACCTAATACTAATCATTAGTGGATTTTATGTGAAATAAATGTGAATGAGTATGCCAAACACTCACGTATCAATGTAGCAAAAAACTGCCGAAAGCGTAAACACAAAAAATTGTTTGATACATTATACCGATGCGGTCCACATCATTCCAGCGATAATCTTTAATTGAAATGTATTGAGATGAGGATCGAAATACTGACTATCATTTTGGATGTATCTGAAAATTCTATAAAATTCAGTTCGATTTTATTTGAGTAACACTGCACTCATGAAATCGCCATTGAACTTTATTTCAATCAAGCGACTTAGTAAGACAATCAACTTTATTCTCACCTTTCATATTACATTATCAACTCGACTGACTGCATTGATTTGAGAAAAAGTTCAATGTTTCTGAGTTCAAATGCAATAAGTAGCACTGCGATCATGGTTGTATTATAGAGATGAAGTAGATGATGCAGATTGTAGATGAACTTCATCGTCAATGTCAACTAACTATTCTTGTGTTGAAATCGTTCCTAGTTTCACTGAAGATAGCAAAAAGGTTTGCGACTCTTCAATGTCAAAATGATGGATACAGTTGATTTCAAAATTGATCGCACAACTAATTGTAAGATGTTTAATATACTTGAACGATTCTTGAAATCAAATAAACACATGAAACTTGAGTCAATAAAAAATTCGAAATTTAATTAATGGTAATTCTTCTCTCAGAAACAGTATTACAATTCTGCATTTGTTGTGTATTCTCGTAATCACTGAAAATTTTCAGTGAAAACTCCAAAAATGCAATATTCAATTAGGCTTGTAATTTGAGCTGCGTACATTGTGTGAACGGCGACTTGTTGCGATTCACAAGTCGTGGCCACACAATAAACAAGAGGATGGGATTATGTTTACCAGTTTATTAATTGCAAAATACAAAGTAATTTACTTTTAATTAGTTGTGCCAAAAATTTATAAAAAGGTTTCGAATGTTTTGTAAAACGACGCATCGAAATCGGTGAAACACACGAAATGTTGATCCGGTGATTGAATATCAGTCCGAAAACGACACGCAGAGCCGGAGGCGGACAACAGTTGCGTGAAGGCGTTTCATAAACACTCGACGGCCGGTAATTACGGCCGTTTTTTGTTGACTGCCACAAAACAGTTTCGCACGTAATCAGACCTCCAACGATCGCACGTAATTTGAATAGCATTTGGGTGAGCATTATTCTCTGACTCAGCTGCAAACAGAGCGCACATGTACATGTATTGTCTGCATTATGCACAATATGCTGCTTGTTCTCAAATGTATTCTGTAATTTACGTTTGCAAACTCACGTTTTCTGTTGCGAGTGTTGCGGCAAAATCAAAGAGTACTTCTTGCATCTATTCTCTCAACTTAATTTCGTTATTATTAATTTAGTATCGCTGCTAATTATTTTTCAATCGATTCAGTAATTCAATTTTGCACTGAACTGGCAATGTTTTGAAGCTCGTTTGAACGGCGAAAATTCAAAGTTATGTTTAAGCATAATTTTCAAGCAAGTTGTGAACAATTTTTATGCACATATGTGTGTGATTTGAAATGTTCTTGAAAACGAAATCTGTGTTCGAATGATTCGAAATTTGCTTGAAAACAACATTTCGAATCATTTCTAATCGAAGTGTTACGAATATAATTACAGTAAAACGATTTAAATCGCGGCACTGCATTTGTTAATAATGCAGATTTTAAGTTATTTACTGTTCACTGGACGAGTAAAATACTGTTTGCGAGCGATTAATGAATCGAATATGCAAAATGAGTGCATACATGTGAATAAATGCAACGCCAATTTATGCTTCCATTTTTGAAGTTGCTTTTAAATAATTAATTTAAAATTCACAACTATTGACGGGAATTTTTATGTAATTACAGTGCACGTCTTTCGAAGACATGTATCCGTGTGCCCCCAGGATGCAACGCCAATGAACGCAACGAGATCGCAACATTCACACATTTTGCAGACAGCAGATGGAACAAGCTTCTCAGATGTACATGACGAATTCATCTCTTCTCAAACTCTCGCTTGCTTACTTGACTGCTTTACTATTCACTCTATTTTGTAAATGAAAAATATCACGAAAACACTGGGAACATTAGCATGTGTTATCGCACTTTTTTTAATTTTTTGGCATGGATATATTGAGGTGACACACGTTCGTGCAAAGCTCAATGTAGCAAAAGTTTATGCATGTATTTCTGATGCAGTGGCATTGCTCCCAAGCACATTATTTTGTCCAATATAAGAGTATTTGACATGTCATTTTACCGAAAATTTAAGATTTTTTTTTGTTTTTGAAATATTATTCATTTGAATGTGTGCTGTTTGCAAAATAATTGAAGTGGTTGCGAGACTTGTGATAACCAAATTGTATTCATCAACTTTTATTGAGACTACAAAATGAACGTCTCTTGAAAGTGCGTCTTTAAAATAATTTAGCATTGCATTCAGTGGAAGCAGTGATGTTCATTATTACTTAACTTGAGGCGAAGTTTACCTAATTTAATCGATGCTATTTTCTTGTTTGTATAGAAAATTTTCGATGCTTTCAATAAAAGCAGTTTTCAAGTTCACAGTCATTTTCGAGTACACCGATTACAATTACAGTTGTCAACGATGTTGTAGTTTAATTAACGGAAAATTCAGTGAGTTTACGAATTTTTTGCAGCAGCGATTAATTTCAAGAGTTTTGATCGTTTCGTAAACATTGAGTGCAAAGCAAAGCAAAAGCAATAATCAGCGAACATCTTCGAACAAGTCGATTTCAATTTGCAGTCCGATCACGTACGTTTCGTAAATAAAGCGATTGCAAATGTTCTAATGTTTCTCCACGGAAATCGGGAGCTGAACTCGAATTTTGTGCATTTTAATGTCGAACACTTTTCAGACACTTTTTGTGATGAAAAATGTTGAAACAAAATCCGAATTGACGACTTTCGAAAAAACGCGTTTAGACAAATTACTCAAAGGAGAACAACAAGCACAAGCACAGTGAGCAACATGTACATTTACGTTGTGTAAAACAAAGCACACTTTATATAATCACAGTTTGCTGCTTTTGAAACAGAAAATGAAGTTATGTCTCGAAAACAAAGTTTGCCAAAGTGAATTTTATGCTAATTTTAACGCTTTTTAATTATGTATATTTTTGAAAAAGAGTGTATATTTCTCTGCGTAACTGTTGTATAAACATGTCAACTGAATATTTGCGTATAATTTTAGACACATTCACACTTCACTTTCACTGTTTGATTACATTCATTACTTTGCCAAATATTGTGTTTTCAGTTTCGTTCGGCAATTTCGGTTTTGCATTTTCTAATTTTCGTCTAAAATATGTGCTAAAAACGCAATAATCGGCTTTTGTGTCTAAAATTTTCGAAAAGAATGTTTAAAAAACACATCTAGCAAAGCTTTTCGCAGAACAAAATAACCATAATTCAAAATATAATTAAAACTAATTATATAAAACGTTTCGATTGCGAAAAGAAATGTTGTGCTGTCAATTAAACCCTTCAGTTTCTGATTAAATCCTGTTTCGAAATCGATGTGATTGTCACGAATAATGCATTTCACACGAAACTCGCGATTATATCTTTGAATTTATTCTCTTAAAAATTTGAAAAGTGCAACTGTTTTACACAGTGTGGCAACTAATTTAATTAAATTAACCTTAGCTGCGGTTTGCTTCTCTTGCTTTTTTCCATCGTTCTTCGATTGCATTCATTAAAATTGAAAAAACACTTTTCAAAATGTTGAAAATCTACGTTTTTTACAAGCTGCACTTTTACTTCGGAATTTCAACAATTATTTCGTCATAAAAAGCGAGACTGCGGAACATGGTAAAGAGATCTCTTAGAAAATCGCACAATTTTAGACACTATCTCTAATTTATAAGAGAGTGACATCGAGAAAGATGCTTGAGATGTTTACGAATTGGTCTCATGTCACTGTTTACTGTGTAAGACTTATAAATCGACTGCTGTGACTGTAACGAATACATTATTGTTGCTATTTTCGACACCGACAATAATGACAGACCGGCAATGGTATCGAATTTTTCAAATCAAATAAATGTAAACTCTGCATTTCAGACCTCCATCTGTGATGTAACGAAGTCACATTTCACTCTTAGATACTTAATTTTTTTGTCTCTCAAAAATACTCAAATTTGTTTGTATTATCATTTTAATTGAGATTTTAAACATCCGCATATTCGGTCATGTATTATGTACCTCTGCGCTTAGTGTGACATGTAATTATAAACTGAAAACTAAAATAATTGAAATTGATGCTCAGGATGACACTGAGGTAGCTTAAGATCATAATTTGAGAAAATCAAAGATGGTCAAATGCAGTTTACACTGACATGTCGCAGCGGAGGTACGGCATTTGAATATGCAATAAATTGAATGAAATAAAAGACGAAAAAGAAGAAATGAAGATTGAGGAGCAAAATATTGCTGAGCGATAATTATGTCTGTTTAATTAATCGTTCGAAAATATGCGCGACTATTTCGATTGCATTTCAATGGCTGTTAACGCTGATGGCTAAAAATGTGAGGTTAAGACTTACTCGATTACGTCTACAAGAGAATACAGCTTTAGAAAAAGAGAATAAATTAATTTGTAATGAGTTGTGCACAGTGACTGCAACACTGTAATTGAAGTGAACACATAACCGATGTTTTCATAGAAAGAAGAAAAAGAACGAATACCAGTTTAAAGAATGTTGTGTGCTCGCGAACGGCAGCCACAACTAAAATAAGTGTAACTTTGAGTGGTAATCTGGTCGCATTCAGGCAACTCTGTGGCTGTATTCAGTGACAAGTGCACCCTTTGTAAAGCAACTCATCTATGCAATCACTGAATTATCTTTTTTCGCAACAAAAGCATTGATTACTTGAAAACGTGTAATTTATAAAAGAAAGAAATAATGTTTGACCATAAAAAATGAAATTAAGCGTCGATTTGAAGAACAGGTCTTTTGGATGAAATTAGAAAGCGATTTATACAATTGATGTGAACATCGCAATGGATGCGAATGCCGTGCAATCGATGAGAATTCAGTCCGTAATTAGTGCAACAAAAAGCTAGAAAAGTTTACAAATAGAATTCACTTCGAGTCGAGAGTTGAATGCGGCTAATGTAACCTCAGCCTGCGGCTTAATGGTTATTGTTCTACTGTCTCCTTTCACCGAAACGCATTTCTAAACATTGTGTTTACTATGTTTACGAAGTTCACTGTTTTCGCTTTCACTCGCGAATTTGTTCGCTAACATATTTTCGTTTCAATAGACGTCCAATATTTTAGTCGAACGTTCAACAAATCGAAAATAAATCAATTTTTGCAACAAATAACGATATCACAGTTTTCTGTTCGCTTAATCGCAGTTCGCACCTCAAGGCTGCAACAAACTCATCATTTATTTCGCTCGCAATTCTTGCTCAATTTTGGTGAAAAACAGCGAAAAATTGTGTTCTCGCTGCATCGAAGAAAGAGAAGCAATTTATGTCATGTTTTGCCCTTTCACACAGAGACGCACGTGGCTTCATTGTACAATGTCGTTCGCGACAAGCGAGTTGTGTGTTCGCTCAGTCACTGATCCATCTTATCTACAAACATTCACAATTTATAGTCTGTAATTCGAGATGCAAATAAAGTGTTGCAAATTTTATCAACACTAAACTTATTGCATATTCAACGAAAAGCGATTTGTGCATACATTGAGAAAGTGTGCTCGAAAAGGCATTCACATAGAGTGTAAAGAGAACAGTGCATTCGCTGGCTACAGTGCGAAGCTTGCGTCTTTGCATCCAGTTTATTGCTGCGAAAAGCAATAATTTATAGATTTTCAAGTGAATCCGTGCACCGCGTTCGAATATACAAAACTAAAATGTCGAGTTTTCTTGCGGCGAATCAGCGAATGGCCGAAAGCGAAATCGGCCGATTAATTGCTTCGCAACCTCGCCTGGCTTCGCAGTTTCCATTAATTTCCGAGTATCTGAGGACATGTGTCACTATACGTTCTTAAGTGACACTTCTTAGCGTTTCATTTGAAAATGTCGCATTACTCGAGAATTGATTGCCGCGAATGCAAAGTGGCAATAAATAAGTGACAGAGAAGGACAAACATGCGCCACCGGCACTGATAATTGCCGGGGAAAAATGTAAACTAAAATACATCATATAAAGCATTATAAACGAGTAAATTGTGGAGAAAGTTGAAGTTTTCGAGTGTGTTTGAATAGATGCGGTAATTAAGTTGTTGCGTAGTGTCTCAATTTCGAAAACAGTAGTTATTCTTTTTTCTCAATGAACCAAAATGTTGTATAAATCATTGCTTTCAATAATTAAACGTTTACGCATCGAATGCTTCGATTTATGTCCAGAATTGAGAGATTACACAATTACTGCTTTAATTAAAAGTAATTTCGGAGTTGCAGTAGTCGTCGAGCGCGGTAGGCCCACAAACGATCGACTCAACTTTTCAGAATTGTTTGCTTTCACGTGTTTCGACATAAGTGCTCTCACTTCGGCTTTTCTGGTAAAACGAATTTTATCAGTGTTTTCGCGAAAAATGGAAACAGAAGAAGATTGCTTCGCTTGTTGTTGGATGCTTCGTTCGGTTGCACGGATGCACCTCATAATTTGTTCGTTGCTCGAACAAGAAAACGCCATTAATATCCATTAGAAGTGCACTGTTTCAAGAAAAACGATGAGACGCATTTCTGGTGGCAATGCAACGAACAACGATTACTTGTGCTGTCAAATCGTGAATCGATTGCAAATCAAGTAAACTATTTTCTCCGTGATGCGACCATCTTTAATTACGTTATTTAATATTTCATTAATAAACCCTTTTCTGAATCGCATTAATTCATCCCTTTTTGTGCAAAACGCTTTTATTAATATCATATAATGAACACTAATCTTCATATTTATTTTTCGTGAAATTAATTTTTAATTGATTTTCGCGGAAAACACGAACCAATTCTTATTTAATTGTTATTTATGTACTTTGCGTTCGTTAATTAATACTGGGCACCAATAATTAACGCTTCCTTAAATCGTAATTATTTGCAGCGTTGCTTGTTGTTTTTTGTCTTCTTTTCATTTACGTTTAAATTGCTTTGTAACGAATACTGTTTCACTGGTCTAATGTGCACGCTGAAACTAATGAATCAATGAATTTCAATGTATGTACTAACAACAATGTAATTGAAGCAGTGAAGAGGAGAATCGCATATTCTCATACGTTCAACGTGAAAGCAAAACAAGTGCACGAATGCAACAACCACTCTAAAATGCAAACAATTCAAACATACTCAAAATATTTACAAAACAGTTCATTAAAATTTATTATTTTATAATTAAGCACGAAATTTGCTGCATTTTCGTTCGCTTCGACACGAAAACATAAAACTAGCAAATATGTTGAAAATGTGAACAATTTTGTGATTGCGTGAATTATGTGTATTTCAGCTTAAACTTCTGGTGAAGTGCGTTGAATGAGAAGCAATCGCCACAGGCATTCGTCCAATCTCTAATTCTCCAAAAAATTGCTTTCGTTTCACTTCTCAGCTAATGTTTCGTTTACCGAACTTCGCTAACTTTCACATTTCTTAATTAATTTTATTTTCGTAATTACCAAACGAATGTAAAGAATATTTTGAATATACAAATTTTTTGATAAAAGTTTTCACATTTTTGTAATAACATTGCTTCGTTCATCGTGTTTATAAGCTTTTAGAAAAATTTTGATGACAAATTTTACTTCATTTCAATTTCGGCAAACAGGAATCTCACTTTCTGTAGTAGACTGTTATGTAACGTCGAAACTTGCAAATTTTTATTTTGAAATAATACGATTTCAAGTTTAAAGCACTAAAAACATAATTTTATTACAGGTAAATCACTTTTTTAGACATTATCGGTTAACTTTGTGTTTTAACTGTTCGTTTGATTTACTGGCTGAAACATATGAGACAAGATGAGAAGTACGAGAGACAAGAATGTCAAAGAAGTTTTGGTTTCAGTTTTATCGTACATTTACAACGTGAATTAAAAAACTTTTTGGCTTTACAAAAATGTTTAATGGACATTTTAAAGCGCAATTTTGAACATAAAATTATGCATATCTCGTCAATTTCAACATCCGCAGAATGTTATACATTTCATTGATTCACCTTTAACACGTTATAATCACTTAAAAATATTAACCTCCTACATGAATCGTATGTTATAATCATGAATCTTTCTTTCTTTATTTATGTCTACAATGATTGGTCTAACAATTTCATAACGATTCACGGTTTATTCAGGACGATTCAATGGTAAACAAGTTCATCAACTTTCGTCACAAATCCGTGATTCGTAATGTTTTGTCCGATCGTCAGTTTCGCTTTTAAAATTGAAACGATAAATAAATAATCACATTTTTTTCATGTTTCACACGGCTAAATAATTTACAGCAAAGGATATAAAATTATGCTGATTCCCACCAATTTTGACACCACCAATTTAACCAGTACGAAAAGTGATGCGTATCTGCATAAAGTTCAGTTGATGTAAAATATCTGTAATCAACGAATGCACGACTTTCACATTATTTTTATCCGTTAGAATACACTAGATAACAGTGTGATAAAAACACCTTTTGTGCAACAATTTCACATATTTTGTTTCATTATGCTTGTGGTTTATTTAATTTGTGTAATCTTTATTTAATAACGTTGAGCATTGTTTTTTGAATTACAAAAATTTGCAAAAAATTCAGAAGATTGGTACGAGATGGCGACTCAAAAGCAAGTATTTCATTTGCAGTACTCAATTAAACAGACTCTATACTCATTTACAGTGACATGAACAACAACAAGCATTTATTCGTTTTCTTACTGTGTTCCGCAGATTAAAAAATTTATTCTAAATGCAACAGATATAAAATAGTGGAAATTTTGTTTAATTGAGTGGTAAGTTAGCGTGAAATATTAAAAGCATCAGTGAATAGTGAACAAGTAGGTACGGTTTTCACGTTAGATTTGTTTCGTATCCGTTATGATGTTTCGTTACACAAGTTACACGCGAACCGTTCAACAGATGTGAATGTGTATCAGTATGCAAAACAATTGTTAATTTCCTGCGTTAAATATAAAATAATCATTTTCATTTTCGTGGGAAATAATGTCGCAATTGAGTGCAGTTTGCGCCAATGCAATCATGTAAATCGGTGCATTTTTCATTTGCGAACCTTATTATTGTATTTCGATTGATTTTCAATGAGGTTTCCAGCGAAGCTGCATTCGTAACATTATTA